>JAVYIG010009897.1:0-73819 GCA_035222895.1 Strongylocentrotus droebachiensis
GTAATCCATCTGTCAGTTCTAATGAGAATGCGTCCACAAGCTATTTTTTGCATACATAAAGTTTCTAGTTTGGTCTATAAATCAGCATAATTTTACTCTTTAGAGTTTAGTTATCATTTATTCAAGCAAAATATTGATACGTAACAACCTCAAGTATCAGAAGTCCTAAAACAATACAATACATAAGATTAAGAATTAATAACAATAGAATACAAAAGAAGTTCATAAAACAATGAAATACATAAGAATTGAAATAGACATGGACAATTTTTGTATGTGATAATGCCCGATAGGCTTTTTAGAAACTTTTTGCCACAAAATCAACTCTGTAAAAGCTTTATTTTTGTAATTGTTAATAAAAATCATTATTCATGAATTTGATTTGCATTAATTAGCATAATTGATAAAATAAGTAATTTTCAGCAAAATTATAGTGAGGTCTCTTCCTTTATGCAATTGCATAAATTAGCATAATTGATAAAATAAGCAATTTTCAGCAAAATAATAGTGAGGTCTCTTCCTTTGCGCAATTTCTCAAGACGCGTGCCAAATTTCGAGGCAATCGGCCCCTCCCCCCCCCCCAGTCAGGGGAGGTGCTCAAAATAGCCCAGTTAAGTACGGGTTAAGTAACGGAACATATTTCAAGTGGTTCTTGACATATCATGACAAGTCCTATACATGTAGTCTGAATTTTTCAAGTTGACCTCTATGACCTTTGACATACATGTACTCCAAAATCTAATCTGATCGTTTTCCTATGGTGATATATATACTATCCTTAAGTTTGAAGTTTAAAAATCTCAAATGGTTCTTGAGATATCGCGATAACGAGCTGAAGACATGGAATTTCACAAGTTGACCTCTGTGACCCTTGACCTACGTGCTCCAAAATCTAAACAGATCGTCTTCCTATGGTGATACATACTATCATTAAGTTTGAAGTGAAAATTCTCCAGTGGTTCTTGAGATATTGCGATAACGATCTCAATGTATGGAATTTCATAAGTTGACCTCTGTGACCCTTGACCTGTGACCTACGTGCTCCAAAATCTAATCAGATTGTCTTCCTATGGTGATACATACATGTACTATCATCAAGTTTGGAGTTTAAATCTCCAGTGGTTCTTGAGATATCATGATAACAATCTCAATGTATGGAATTTCATAAGTTGACCTCTGTGACCCTTGACCTTTGACCTACGTGCTCCAAAATCTAATCAGATTGTCTTCCTATGGTGATACACACTATCATTAAGTTTGAAGTTTAAATCTCCAGTGGTTCTTGAGATATTATGATATGGTGATACATACTATCATTAAGTTTGAAGTGAAAATTCTCCAGTGGTTCTTGAGATATCGCGATAACGATCTCAATGTATGGAATTTCATAAGTTGACCTCTGTGACCCTTGACCTTTGACCTACGTGCTCCAAAATCTAATCAGATTGTCTTCCTATGGTGATACACACTATCATTAAGTTTGAAGTTTAAATCTCCAGTGGTTCTTGAGATATTATGATAACAATCTCAATGTATGGAATTTCATAAGTTGACCTCTGTGACCCTTGACCTTTGACCTACGTGCTCCAAAATCTAATCAGATCGTCTTCCTATGGTGATACATACTATCCTTAAGTTTGAAGTTTTTACATCTCCAGTGGTTCTTGAGATATCATGATAACAATCTCAATGTATGGAATTTCATAAGGTGACCTCTATGACCCTTGACCTTTGACCTACGTGCTCCAAAATGTAATCAGATTGTTTTCCTATAGTGATACACACTATCACTAAGTTTGAAGTTTAAATCTCCAGTGGTTCTTGAGATATCATGATAACAATCTCAATGTATGGAATTTCATAAGTTGACCTCTGTGACCCTTGACCTTTGACATACGTGCTCCAAAATCTAATCAGATCGTCTTCCTATGGTGATACATACTATCCTTAAGTTTGAAGTTTAAATCTCAAATGGTTCTTGAGATATCGCGCTAACAAACTCAATACAAGGAATTTCATAAGTTGACCTCTGTGACCTGTGACCTTTGACCTACGTACTCCAAAATCTAATCAGATCGTCTTCCTATGGTGATAAATACTATTCCCGAGTCTTAAGTTTAAATCTTAAATGGTTCTTGAGATATTGTGATAACGGTCAAACGGGACGGACGTACGGACGTACAGACGGACAACCCGAAAACATGATGCCTCCGGCACCACCTTCGGTGGCGGAGGCATAAAAAGGATTCACTTTATTACAACTGACAAGTTGAGTTAATCACCCAAACACTGACGTTCCTTCCTGGTTTGTAATAGTTGAATTAGGGTATATGGTAAATCTATAATATAATATTATCGATATTGCATCTTTATTTAAATGTGCTTTTTTAAATTGGGGGCTCATCCAACGTTTATGACTTGTATTTGGGTGGTTGATGGAAACATGACTCTTGGTTTATTCATATATGAATACGAATGCAGTTTTTTAGGAGTACCTGAGTGAAGTTTGTGTGTGCGATTAAGTTTAAGACCCAGACAATGAATTATCAAATTCTCTCTTCTTTGGAATGGAAAACTAAAAAAATGGTCATCGCTAGACTTTAATTTGTGACGTTCTGGATAAGAGAAAAGTTGTTTGTGTTTGTAGGACGTTCTTACCTCGGTAAGACTGGATCTCCTCCAAAGAAGGTAATCTGAAATTAATTAGTGCAAATGTAATAAGTCGATAAGTCATTTATATACAATTTGTGCTGTGAAAAGGTGTATTTGTTTCAACGCATGAAAAATTACTTACATTAAATGGTATCGTCATGAATCGAACAACTGTTTATTGTCCAACACTTATCGAGGCCCATTATTTAAAGAAAGATACTCTTATCTTAGCATAATCTAGGAAAAGAAAAAAATACACATTTCTTGACCTTGCTATGCGTTAAAATACAATTCTCACAAAATCCATACATTAAAAAGAAACAAATTTGGTTTACAAAAAATATATTTAAAAGTATCACCTCGACAAAATCATCTGCTTGACCACTTCGTCCTTGGCATACTGGATTGGTAGATTGCCTATCTTGTCCCTCACATCTAACTTGGCTCCATTCTCCAGGAGATAAAACACCAAGGCCTTCTCGGGAGATAGTTCGCCCTTGTAATACTCATCAGAGATCTGGAACAATAATCAAAGATATACTTTTGTATTAGAACAGTATCGTCCATCAATTCGCAGTAGTGGAAATCCCTATTTACGTTGTAAACTTCCCCCACACGCACGAACACGCGCCCAGACACCAACACACATATTTTCTTGTGTCAATCACAGGTATCATATTTTAGGATTCCCTGATGACCTAGAGGAGCATTATATGTCAGTGACACCGCCGTAACGACTGCATGTTGACTCCAAAAACATACCAATATTTGGCCGTATCGTAATTTGTTGTTCAGACTCTCGTCAGTCTGGCGTCAGTCTCGTTTGTGTTCCTGGTATACAACTCACCTCTGTTAGTGTATCCGTGTCATGCATAATTCTGCCGCTCTTGTAGCATAGTTTAATGGCTCTATGGAGACACGTCTGGCCGTCACTTGACTGGACATTGAGATCAGCTCCCTCAGAAACTAACTTCTCAATAGTGGAGGTATGACCGTCTTGGATGGCAAGATGAATACCTGTTAAATCATTCTGTTTGAGCTGGACATAAGAAAATACGAGGCAGAAAAACTTGAGAATTCATTTTATTTTTTTAAATGCTAGTAAAGCCGAATTTCAGAGAACAAATGTACTGCCAGGTGATCAATTACTTGCAATAATTCAAATACTTTTTAAGCGACCATTATAATTTGTCCGTGAAGTCTAAGAAACAGCATTAAAGTCTAACTGGTGTTTTAATTATTACCCGGTAATGATTATTATTTGCGTTACAAAATCGAAATGATCAAGTCTGAACATAATTATGATAGGAAACCTTCGACTAATATTCACTTCATTGAATTTTAGTACTTCTTGTTCTACAGTCATGTATAACATACTTTAAGGTAGATAAATTCAACATGAAGTGTGTTTTTAATATGTTTACCTTGCAATTTGATTGGTTGATGAATAGATCAACGATGCTTCGGTACCTGTGGTATAAAGCAAACTGTAGAGGTGTGTGCCCATTAATGTCTCCAGTGTCATGACATGCTCCTCTTGCCAGAAGGACTTTAATAACTTCAAGGTGTCCATTGGAAGCAGCAACGTGTAATGCAGTCCTACCCCTATTATCACCCTTATTCACCTCAGCTCCTAGACTGATGAGATATTCGGTGACATCAAGATTACCATTGAAAGCAGCATTGTGTAATGCAGTCCAACCGTCATTATTACCCTTACTGACCTCGGCTCCTTGACCGATGAGATGTTTTGTGACATCAAGATGACCATCTAAAGCAGCAAAGTTTAAAGGCGTTGTACCATCGTTAGTAACATTATTCACCTGAGCTCCTTGAGTGATCAGATACCCCATGATATCAAGATGACCATTCATGGCAGCAAAGTGTAAAGGCGTTGTACCGTCGTTATTAACATTATTCACCTGAGCTCCTTGAGTGATCAGATACCCCGTGATATCAAGATGACCATGCATAGCAGCATGGTGTAGTGCAGTCCAACTCCTGTTATCACCCTTATTCACCTCAGCTCCTTGACTGATGAGATATTTGGTGACTGTCAGATGACCATTACGAGCAGCAATGAATAATGCAGTCCAACCTTTATAATTACCCCTACTGACCTCGGCTCCTTGACTGATGAGATATTTGGTGACATCAAGATGGCCATTCTTGGCAGCTTTGTGTAATGCAGTAGAACCATCATTATTAACCTTCCTGACCTCAGCTCCTTGACTGATGAGATGTTTGGTGACATCAAGATGGCCATTGTGGGCAGAAATGTGTAATGCAGTCATACCCTCATTATTACTCTTACTGACCTCAGCTCCTTGACTGATGAGATGTTTGGTGACATCAAGATGGCCATTCTGGGCAGCAACGTGTAATGCAGTCCAACCGTCATTATTACCCTTACTGACCTCAGCTCCTTGACTGATGAGATATTTAGTAACATCATGATGACGACTGAAAGCAGCACTGTGTAATGCAGTCATGCCGTCATTGTTTCCCTTATTCACCTCAGCTCCATGACTGACGAGATATTTGGTGACATCAAGTTGACCATGCTCAGCAGCAAAGTGTAATGCAGTCCAACCCCATTTATCACCCTTATTCACTTCAGCCCCTTGGCTGATGAGATATTTGGTGACATCAAGATGGCCATACCGGGCAGCACTTTGTAATGCGGTCAAACCAAAGCTATAATCACCCTTATTTACCTCAGCTCCTTGACTGATGAGATATTTAGTAACACCATGACGACGATTGAAAGCAGCACTGTGTAATGCAGTCACGCCATCGTTATTTCCCTTATTCACCTCAGCTCCATGACTGATGAGATATTTGGTGACATGAAGATGATCGCCTCCCATACTTGCACTATGTAATGCAGTAAAACCCCTATTATCACCCTTATTTACCACAGCTCCGTGACTGATGAGATATTCGGTGACATCAAGATGACCCTCCTGAGCAGCACTCTGTAATGCAGTAAAACCATTGTTACTTCCCTTATTCACCTCAGCTCCATGACTGATGAGATATTTGGAGACATCAAGATGACCTTCCTGAGTTGCACTGTGTAGTGAAACCGTCATTATCACCCTTGTTTACCTCAGCTAATTGACTGAAGAGATATTTGGTGACATTAAGGTGACCATTAAAAGCAGCAAAGCATAATGCAGTCTTACCGTCATTATCTCCCTGATTCACCTCAGCTCTTTGACTGATCAGATAGTTGGTCACTTCAAGATGGCCATTCTTAGCAGCACTGTGTAATGCAGTCCTATTATCATTATTTCCCTTATTCACCTCAGCTCCGTGACTGATGAGATATTTGGCGACATTAATATGACCATTAAAAGCAGCACTGTGTAATGCTGTCCATTCACTTTCTCCTTTATTCACCTCAGCTTCTTGACTGATGAGATATTTGGTGACATCAAGGTGACCATTAAAAGCAGCAAAGCATAATGCAGTCCTACCGTCATTATCTCTCTGATTCATCTCGGCTCCTTGACTGATGAGATAGTTGGTGACTTCAAGGTGACCATTGAAAGCAGCAAAGCGTAATGCAGTTGAACCCATGGTAGTTCCCTTATTCACCTCAGCTCCCTGACTGATGAGATATTTCGTGAAATCGAGATGACCATTCTCTGCGGCACTGTGTAATACAGTTCTGCCGTCATTGTTTCCCTTATTCACCTCAGCTCCATGACTAATGAGGTATTTGGTGATATCAAGATGATCATTCGCAGTGGCATTGTGTAATGCAGTCCAGCCGTCATTATTTCCCTTATTCACTGCAACTCCATGACTGATGAGATATTTGGTGACATCAAGATGATCCTCCTGCGCAGCAAAATGTAATGCAGTCCAACCGTCAGTGTCTCCCAAATTCACCCTAGCTCCGTGACTGATGAGATAGTTGGTGACATCACGATGACTATTTTGAGCGGCACTGTTTAATACAGTCCAGCCGTCATTATTTCCCTTATTCACCTCAGCTCCATGACTGATGAGATGTTTGGTGACATCACGATGACCATTCTGAGCGGCACTATGTAATGCAGTAAAAGCCCTATTATCACCCTTATTTACCACAGCTCCGTGACTGATGAGATATTCGGTGACATCAAGATGACCCTCCTGAGCAGCACTCTGTAATGCAGTAAAACCATTGTTACTTCCCTTATTCACCTCAGCTCCATGACTGATGAGATATTTGGTGACATCAAGATGATCCTCCTGAGCAGCACAATGTAATGCAGTCCAACCGTCACTATCACCCTTATTTACCTCAGCACCTTCATGGATGAGATATTTGATGACATCAAGATGACCATTCTCAGTAGCCCTATGTAATACAGTCCAGCCGTCATTATTTCCCTTATTCACCTCAGCTCCTTGACTGATGAGATATTTTGTGACTTCAAGATTACCATTCTCAATGGCCCTATGTAATGCAGTCCAGCCGTCATTATTTCCCTTATTCACCTCAGCTCCATGACTGATGAGATATTTGGTGACATCAAGATGACCATTCTCAGTGGCACTATGCAATGCAGTCCAGCCGTCATTATTTCCCTTATTCACCTCAGCTCCATGACTGATGAGATATCTGGTGACATCAGTATGACCATTGAAATCAGCAAGGTGTAATGCAGTCCAACTTTCATTATCACCCTTATTCACCTCAGCTCCTTGACTGATGAGATATTTGGTGACTTCAAGATGACCATTGTTAGCAGCATTGAATAATGCAGCCCTACCGTCTTTTTTATCCTTATTCACCTCAGCTCCTTGACTGATGAGATATTTGGTGACATCAAGATGACCATTGAAAGCAGCAATGTGTAATGCAGTCCCACCCCTATTATCACCCTTATTCACCTCAGCTCCTTGACTGATGAGATATTCGGTGACATCAAGATGACCAATGAAAGCAGCAATGTGTAATGCAGAGCAGCCGTCCTGGTCCAAATTAGCTCCAAGGCTGAGTACACATTTCATTGCTTCAAGACGTCCGAGTGATGCAGCAAGATGTAAGGGCGTTTGTCCATCCGAAGGCGCCTTCTCCACATCAGCTACATGATATTCCCGGATATACTGCAGGACCGCCATTTGTAAGGATATGTATTCATCTTGGTCTGCCTGGTTTAGGTTAGAATCCTGCTTTAACAGCTTTTTAACGCTTTTGCTGCTTTGAATTTTACCCCTCAATGCTGCCTTATGAAGCTGTTGATTTATGCTCTCCATATTCCATAACAAATCGCATAATTGAAGCACTGGTTTAAAACTATTACGAGACATCCTAATCTAGTAGAGTTCCTCGTAGCCTAATCGTCTAATTGTCTCTTTACGCTCGACTTCGAAATGTTACAATTAAGATTCAAAAAAAAATTCTAGCAGATAAACCAGTTGCATTATGCATGTTACAAGCATAAGCATACAACAAACTGATATTTTTCCCGCAATGTGCAGTTGTTAGTTTTGCCCTTTTAAACAAGTTCCAAAGTCCTATGCAGTGAACTAAATCATAGTTCAAATATTTTTCATTCATATTCCACTGTTAAACTTCTCTGTTGCCTCCTCTGTTCTTTTTTCAAATTGTTGGCAGTCATAAACATTTTAATCAATATAAAGCGAGTGCACTTTTGACCCCCCCCCCCCTAACTTTCTCATTCACTCTAAAATAAAGGTTTGAAACGTTTGCTCTGTTCGTCTTTCCAAGGAGACATATAACATGAAAATAAGTAGAAAAATGTTCAAGGAGGGAATCGTCTTGCCCAAAGAAGGACAAACAGTCCATTTGTTTACGTATCTTATGAAATAATTCGTAATAGAGAAACATAAATTTGCACCCCTAATGACGTATCTCACTACAATTAATTGAAATACTAACTATTCGTGGATACATGCCGCTGTTTCCCATCCTTTCACAATTGAATTACTCATGAACAAAGCAAACATTAACGCTGATTATGGCACTAAGTATGGTAATTATAATGCGGTAAAGGTTGGGGCAAAAATCCAACTGAAGAAAACCGTAATTTTGATATCAACGACGACATTTCCGATGACGCCGACGATGACGTTTCCAGTACTGTAATGAAAATATGGCGATCACGGTAACAGAGGCGAAGATGACGAAATTTACAATCAACAGTATTTATCCGTTTAATTGCAGTCCATTGGAGTTACATATCTAAGCAAAATACATATTACGAAGTCTTCTTTATGGAAGTCCCTGTTGAAAATAAGTCAACGTGGTCTAGTGCACTTGGGTAGACATTCGTTATTAGTCCTAGCCACCTCCACCGGGCAGGCTTAAGGTAGCTTGGTGCCTTTTCTGAGATATTAATCTGCTTCCTTGGAACTATTAAGTTCACAAGAGTTTGTCAAGATGTATTAATATTTACCATGCATATATAGTTAAACGTCGAATCGAGAGAGCAAGAAAAGAGACAGAATTGCATCAAATTTAATTCTAAGAAGGGAACAAAACACCACCCCCCCCCCCCTTCTCTCTCTCTCTCTCTCTCTTTGTTGGGAAGGTTAAAGGGATAGTTGAGTTCTGTTGCAGAGGGCGCTACACAAAATATTTTTTTTGTGAGATAATGAAAAACTGAGTTTCAAATTTGAAAGAACATAATATTTAAATGACAAAATCATCTTTGCTTGATCAAAATCGGTTCAGAGACGGCTGAAATATAACGATTTCTAATACTTGTGTACCACCACAAATATTAGGTATTTTGAAAAATTTGAAAAAAACCGTTGAGAAAACGAAATATCGTCTTTTACGTCGTAATTCAGCCAATGCCGATGTTGGCTTTTTTGTTGACATTTTCGTGTTGCTTATATTACGCACAACCAGCCGGCCCTTATATTGTTATTTTTAATTAAATAATTAATTAACGGTAACCGTGTTTTTTTAAAGTGGAGCTAAAATGGTATGCTCGTATTGGCTAAATTTCACACATATTGGGGTCTCAAATTACCTTCATAGCAAATTTAGGTTCTAAAAGGGCACTAGCAATGTCATAGATACGAATAAGAGCAATAACCATGCACTTTGAAGGCGTTTGCGGTCTGAAAACAGAACTCAACTATCCCTTTAAAACACAATGTTTGGAACTTTAGTATTTATAGTGCGAAGATTCCCAGCTACACCAAAACTCATAAACGGATTGTTTGCTCACCCACGGGTCATGGAATACCCTGACCCGTAAAGCACTTCAATTTCAGGTGCTGCCAAAGTATATTTGTATACGATGCTTTAGATACACGATTAAATAGATTACTTTGAACATGGACCCTGCTACAGATTGACTGATAATGAGAGTCTTTCTTTGATCACATCATGACCACCGCCACCTGATAATAGTCTTGTTCAGCAGGCACGTAGCCACGGGGGGGGGGGGAGGGGGAGGGGGGAGTGCCCCCCCCCCCAAACAAAAAAACAAAAAAAAATCCAAGATCGGTTGAACTTGTTTAGACCCCTCCCCAGGACGTCGATCAATTATATGTATGTGCCCCCCCCCCCCCCCCCCCCCATCATCAAACTCTGGCTACGGCCCTGTTGTTCAGACGGAAAAAAAAATACCCTAGGGTAAAAGTCGTGTTAAGAGCTAGTCGAGTTAAATATGGCGGGGTATATGGCGGGCCAAGCATGCCACTATCCGTACAACTTCATAACTATACGAATATACGTCTATCCAACTGGTCAATCAGAACGCAGGAAACTGTAAATCTATACAGGTATAACAGTGGCGGATTCAAGGGGGCACAGGGGGCACAGGGGGCACGGGGAAAGAAAAAGGAGGGGGGAAAGAAAGAAAAAGGAAGAGAGAAAGAAGAAAAGGGGGAGGAGAGAAAAGGGAAGAGGAGAAAAAGAGGGAGAAAGGAAGAAAGGGGAAGAGAGAGAGAGAGGGAGGTGAGAAAAGGCGGGAAAGGAAGAAAGGGGAGAGACGGAGAAGAGAAAAGGGGAAAGGAGAATAATGAGGAGGGAAAAGAAAGAAAGGGGGATGATATTATAAGAAGGTGTTTTTTTTCCGGGAAAGGGCCGGGGGGGGGGGGTGGAACGCAATTTTGTAGTGTGCATTTTATGGAGTCCCTCTTGCAAGGCGTATAGCCCCCCCCCCCCCCCCCCCACAAAAAAGCACAAGAAGAACCTCCCCCCCCCCAAAAAAAAAAAAAAAAAAAAAAAAAATGGAAAAAAAGAGGGGAAAGAGAGAAAGGAGTTAAAGGAGAAAGGAAAAAATTAAAGATAATTAAACAACGATAGAATCATTTTGTCTGACTAGAGCCCCTTCCAGGCTAATCAAGACACAGGATTTGCCATCTGAATGCGTGACATAATTGTAGCGGAACAGCCATAATTATTAAGAGTAAATTTCAGATGACTTATCCCTACTGTCACAACGACATTAAAAAAGGCTCCTAGCCACAATAATTCAGAGTTCAATCAACCATTTATTGGGAAATGCATATACGCGTACAAGATGCCGGTCGAACTGCGAAGGCCATCCAACATTATACAAATCAGTAATTACATAGCATTGCCCGTAAGAGGGCAGCATAACAAAGAAACACGTTGTTCATGATTTCAATTTCCTTGACAAGTTAAGTGTCAGGTATTAATTTTCAATTCCATTAAAAATGTATTTATTTCAATGAAAACCGATCATACGTCGCAACATAAATTCATATTGTGCATTATTTACAATCAAAATGATAATACATAACTAGAAACATACTTTTATATGTATACGTTCAAAAGAATAATTTACATACATGATGGTTGACAAAATATATAGTTTTTTATGTAGAAACGAAAAAAAAAAAAACATTACTAAGGCAATATACAAATTATGTAGTCCTGAACATCATAACATATTTTTCACATATATATATATATATATAATACAGAAGTTACAGTCAGCGTGCGAATTTTATGATATGGATAATTATGAGGAAAGAAAGGTTTAATACTCTGCTGTACAACTAGTAGATGTATTTGTTTCTCTGTTATGTAAATTTGAACGTTTCCATTATTTTGATGATCTTCGCTAAAGGCAGCAGATCGGTGGAAAATCATTCGTGGGTGTTTTTATATGTATATCATCGGCTCTTCAATACATTTTATCGAGCAAATATTCTGTTGTACGAAGAAATAGTGACGGATAATACACTAACCATCATACATATACATGTATTCAATTATTATCGAAACTGCTTTTGAGATGTTTTCTTCCGGTTCATTTCTGGGAGACGTATACAAGCGTACGCGTCTGGCTTTCTTTCTTTATTTTTTCTTCATTTATCAGGTTTTGGATGTCATTTTACCGAACACAAACCCAACTATCGTTCGGGGAGAATACAGAACGTTGGTAAACATAACAATATTTGTACGCACAATATATGAGAGGAATATTGCAAGTACAATCTAATCTGGTCAATGACAGAACTCTTTTAACTCTTTATTTGTTTAATTATTTATTTATACATGGCTCATCGCATTGCATAGTATAATCAAGATGAACAAAAACAAACAATATCTTTAGTCTTACAAAGCAATAGCAATTATTATACATCTAAACAAATATTCAAGGCATGAAGAAACACACAGATGTGTTTCAATAAATATATATATAATATACACATGAATATGTCAAAGTTTGAGACGTTATCACACATATTAAAATTCAATTTGACATGTATTCTCTAAGTGACACAAACCAAACATAATCAATTTGCTAAATATACTTGCAATATAGTAAAACTGTCTGTTACGCTCAACAGATATAAAACATTTAGAATTAATATTTCACGGGAATTCCCTCGTGACGTCATCCAGATGCCATTTTATAAAATATACAACACTTGTTTCATGTATGCAATATAAAGTCATATCTTTATCATATTTTGCATCTTGAAAGTTTATTACATGGTAAGATTTGTCTACACAATTGTACATGAATATTTCCAGATTTCTAGTGTAAGAGAGGAAACAATGTTCCCAAACGAGTTAATTTACAAGTTGCGTGGGGGTCCCCTATATCTGAGGAATGAAATGGTACAATCATCAAAAGACTTCGCTTTTGAATTTTTGTCGGTCTTTTTAACTGAAGAACCAAAAATCACGCTCCTCGTAGGACGTGATCTGAGAATTAAAATTAAAACGACTTAACTTTGACAAAGATATCAGGTCTTTTACCATTTTTACCCGATGAGTGAAAAATCATGTTCCTCTTGTATTGATATATTTATACATGGTTCATCGCATTGCTTAGTATAATCAAGATAAACATAAACAAACAAGATCATTATTCTTACAAAGCAATAACAATCATAATACATTTTAACAAATATTGAATGAAGAAACATACAGAAGTGCTTCAATACATATATGTAATATACACATTTATTTAGGCGTAGGGTTCGAGACGTTGTCTCACATATTCCATTCAATTTGACATGTATTCTTTAAGTGATACAAACCAAACATAATAACGAGTTTATTTACAGGTTGCATAGGGGTCTCATATCTGATGAATAAACTGGTATGCTCATCAAAAGACTTCGCTTTGAATTCATGTCGGCTCTTTAAACTGAAGAACTATAAATCACTCTCCCTCTAGGACTTGTTCTTGAAATTGAAAATTAAAACGACTAAACTTTGCCTCAGATATCAGGTCTGTAACCTTGTTTACCTGATGAGTGACAAATCAAGTTCCTCTTGTATTCATATATACATGGTTCATTTCATTGCTAAGTATAATCAAGATGAACATACACAAACAATATCATTAGTCTTACAAAGGCAATAACAATCATAATACATTTGAACAAATATTTCATGGAGTGTTTCAATAATTATATATAATATACACATGTATATGCGTAAGGTTTGAGAAGTTTTCACACATATTATCCTTCAATTTGACATGTATTCTTTAAGTGATACAAACCAAACATAATAATACTACTTGCAATAGCAAAACTGTCTAAATAATAATGTGTTACGCTCAACAGATAACACATTTATAATTTCTTCACGGGAATTCCCTCGTGATTTCCTCCAGATGCTATTTTATGAAAGATACAACACTTGTTTCATGTATGCAATATAAAGTCATATCCTTATCATATTTGGCATCTTGAAAGTTTATTAGATGGTAAAAATTGTCTACACAATTGTACATGAATATTCGCCGTATACTAGTGTAAGAGAGGGAAACATGTTCCCAAACGAGTTAATTTACAAGTTGTTTATAGGGGTCTCCTATCTGAGGAAGGAAATGGTACACTCATCAAAAGACTTCGCTTTTGAATTCAAGCCGGCTCTTTTGACTGTAGAACCAAAGATCACGCTCTCCGTAGGACATGATCTCAGAATTAAAAAAAATATAAACGACTAAACTTTGACAAAGATATCAGGTCTTTTACAATGTTTACCTGATGATTGAAAATCATGTTCCTCCTTTGGCTCCACTTTTAAAACTGCATGGGGTCTTTCTTTTCTTTTTTTCTTTTTAAAGAAACGTACTGTAGTTTCTCGCTTAACGGCAAGACTTAACAGGAAAGTTAAGTGAGCTTTCAGAATACCGCCCCTGGTAGATTATTACATACTTGAAAGTCTGCTTAAACAAAATATAAGAACATGTTAGGGATTCAGAATAAATATTATACGAAACAAAGAACGTAGATATAATATAATATATACATTTTTACAAACATGGTTGCTTACAGAACATTTACAAGTTCGCGTTATATTTAGCCTCCATTGTTGTTAGGAAAAAAAATCGTTATATCCTAGGTTATAAGCTGCAGGGAATATTACACAGAATATCATATATAAAACAAACATACATTCAGCAGAGGATGCAAGCATTTATAAATAATGAACGTATACACATGAAAGAAATGTACGTTGCTTTATTAACTTCATCAAACAGCGTGTGGATTAAGGGGGGACACTGAACCACACACCAGGAAATCAATAGTAGAGTATGCATCTGCATTTTGAAGTTATTAAGTGTGGGTTGGTCATGGAAATAAAAAAACATAAATCTGTACAATTTATAGGCAAAGTAGAATTTACACAAATAATTTAAGATCTGTCATCACATTTCTAACTCAACTGACCATTGGAAATATCTGCAAAACGAGGAATAGTCATAGGTCAATGTTTAGTGAACTATTCATTGAAATGTATGTACATGTATGGAACAATCACCCTGTAGTGGCAAGTACGAAATTGCTTTCTAAAACAAACACCATCCTCCCTAAAACAACAATAAATAACCCAAAAAAGGAAAAGAAAAAGAAGTCAAACTAACATAACTATCAATTGTTAACAACATTGTGACGAACGATTATGGATAATAATGTGTTTCTGCTGACAACTATCCATTTATTCTGTAGTGTTAGACGGCATCTGACTTATATCACACAACATGGTCACCGAATATTAAAGGAGATGGTGTGTGACATGGATGTATCATATTTTCTTTCACATTGCCTCACCCCCCCCCCCTCCTCTCTCTCACTCACTCTCTCTCTCTCTCTTTATCTTACTCTCTCTTATTCTCTATGTTTGGTTTTACACCTAATCCAAGTACTTGTTTACAAATCCTCCTGCTTCTGCCTGGTTAAGGATCGCATTTAAATCCTTTCTAGTCCGAGTTGATGCAGATTTCCATATTTGAAGGAGGTCTATGTACTGCTCATTTATCTCTCTAGAATTCTCTCTAATACCTTTAGCGATGCTGTAATCGATGCCAAGAGCACAGTAAAGAGGGCTCCATAGATTAGGTGGTAGAAGCCTCGCTAGTTTCAGGATATTCGAATCTGTCACTTTCTGTTCATCCGATGGACTGAAATTTAATTAAAATGGAATTAAAATTGTATTATGCTTAGACAAGAAGTCACTGATATTTTTAAATTTCCTGCCCCAGAGAAGAAATAAATATCAACTCTTCGAAAATGTACCATATAAAATCATATAATAAATATATTAGGAAATGCAAGTCGCGGCGCGGGCCGAAATTGGCCACAAATTGTTTGTCTAGGAATGATTTTTTAGATTTCAGGCTTTCAGATACTAAAAATAAAATTGATGACAATACCACTACTGGTACTACCTGTAGTGCAACTTCTGCTACTACCAATACTTATATTAATACTACCACTCCTCACTTCTACCATGATATTCTTCCGAACCGACATGCAAAGAGTTAGAACGCTCACAAAGCGATTTTTTTTTTTTACCAGAACTCAGTCTGCTCTTTGAAAAAATATTTATTATATATTGGCTACATACCCTGATAGCGTTGACACCCCTGCTGATTGTGATCCTGCATCCATGGTACATAATGCAGCTGCTCCTGCTGCTGGTGTTGTTTCCACGTGTGTTGTTGCTGTTGCTGTCATACCGTAATTAAAAAAAAACGAGAAGTGAGTTTGTGAATTCCGGTCGATGTCATCAAAACAGAGTGTAACCAGTTTAAGGCTGGTCTTAAAGGGCCACTCTAACCCAAATAACATAGCCTTGTGAAACATGAATACACCTCTACTTAATAATGTTCCAGCCTCTGATCTTTCAGAAAATCTCTTAACTGCCTGACTTATTCATCATAGTCGGTATTCAGTCATTCATCACGGGCTTTACATGAAGTCTATAATAATGCGGATTTTTTTCTTCTCGTTTATAAAGATTATTTGCGCTAAAGAAAAATATATGTAAATGCATGGTTGTCATAATTTTGAACTTTTTTGTATTCTTCTTACTTTTTTTCTTCATATATGACCCCCCAAAAGTATGATCTATACATATCTATTAAACCTAGGACCCCATTAAAATAAGCTAATTAACAGCATTAAAAGGTCATCCCGTCAAAATATATATTTTCTTTCTTAAACATTTTGATCGTCAATAGTTTCAAATTGAGGTGAAATTCACATTTAATAGTATCCACAAAGTTAAGAATTGCATTCACTACATAGGGGTAGCTTATGAACCTTTTAATTAAGTTCAACTAATTTTAAACGAGATTGAAAGTTACTTCAGATGGAACGCGTGCTTTATTGACATATTTTAGCCGTATTTTTTCTCAGAAGTTAACCAAGTTCCACAAGAAATTTTCTTAAAATCACGAAATTAGAAGACTTTTAGACTTTCAGATCAAAGGGTGTAACTTGTGGTTCCGCCATCGTACATACCATCATATGACAAGTCGAAATAAATCTGGGTAGGCAAAGAAGAAGACTTTCTTTGATCCAAGGTGAATTCGAGAAATCTTTGGCTTGCTCCCGACTCGAGTGGCTTCACTTTAAAGGAGAATTGTTTACTTTCAACGAGGTACATATCCCTTTCACCTAGTATCTAATTTGAGAAGAAGGAATTCAAGGAAATTCAAGTTGATTTACTTATTGAAAAACAACTTAAAAAGCATAACCTTAAGTAAAAACATCACCACACAAATGAAACAAGAATATTTTTAAATGGTATATAAATAGTATAATCATGTATATATGATTTAAAAGAAAGAAGGCGAGGAAGAGATAAAGAGGGGAAATGTGCATAATTGTGTTGCAATGTATTTTTGTTTAAAGTTCTGTGAATTAAAGTAAGTGAAGGTAATAAATAACATACACTGTTTATCAAAAAAAAAGTTATAAAATAATAATAATTATAATAATAATAATAATAGCCTAATAGTCCACTCCAATTTTTATTAAACTGAAACGGAAATTCTTTTTGCCCAATTGATTGTGAGCCCGGCAGCCACTGAGCAGCGCCAGATCGACGTTGCTCTATCCCCTATTGTTGAACGCCAAACAAGGTAGCAACAACTCCCATCTTTTAACGTATTTTGGTATGACGCGGCCGGGGTTCGAACCCACGACCTCCCGGTTGTGAGGCGGACGCTCTACTGACTGAGCCAACACTCCGGTAAAGATTATTAGATTTCACTCCATAATTTTTCGTTTTAAATGAATGAAAATAGGCGAAAGGGCTGGTAGATATTAAAAGATAATTTGACAATAACATTTTTTTTTAAATATGAGAATTTAGTTTTGACAAAGCACAACTGTGATTGAACTGTACTCACTCAATAATGCTATCAAAATCGTCCTTTTCTAAGCCATTTATATTCACTAAAACGTCAGACCTATCTCCATTTTGATGGCAAATGAGAAAGGGTGTGCAAATGTGCATTTGTTTTGTGGGTGCGTGTGTGGTTAATTAACCGTTTTACATGTGCATGTAGCAAAGAGAGAGTGGGAATGACATTATATTAAACTAAAACTGCAATGGTATTAATATGCATTCATTGACGCCCGTGAGTCTACGTGCATCTCTCGGACTATCTAGAGCTTAAGAAGTCTATAGCTGTAAGGCAGAAAGGCCTCAAAAACAGCCCGAAAAGAGAAAAATGGCGCCTTGGGCGGTCACGCTTTAGGTGACCTCGATTGGATGCCGGAGATTATGCCTGCGATGTTTGAAAGAATTTTGGGATCGAGGAACTTGAAGGGAACGAGATTAGGTCTCGCAAGCACTGTGTGCAAAATGAATGGGTGATTTGAGTGAAATAAGAAAACGTTTTGACACGGGCTATGGCCCAATTGGCCTTCCATACTCACATAATCATGCAGGGTTTTAAGGGCCAGCTGTACTAGTTCAGCCAGAAGGGATTAGACCACCCAGCATTCCTATGCATACGATTGCGTATAACAGGCGTAGGGTTCCGTACGTAAGCAACAGTATAAGCAACCCTACGCCTGGTATACGCAATCGTACGCGTAGGTACGAAAATTGCATACACCGTAGGTACGCGGTGCCTATGCACAGGGTACGTAACCACACGCCATCGTACGCCAGCCTACGCATAACCTACGCAGGGACTTCGCCGAAGCAACATTTTGTCCATGAATACGCAGCCTAATTTCGGCGTAGACAGTACGCCACCCTACGCAATTCTACGCAGATCCGATGTGAAAGGGGCTTTAGATCGAGGAAGCCGACAAAGGGGACAAAGAAGAAGAATTCAGAACGCGAACGGAATAAAGACATTGACGAAAGTCAGCAATGCAATAAAATCTGAAAATCCACAATTTTCGTAAATGATAAAATTTGATGCACGAATCTTTGTAAAGTTATTTCATTCACAGAATGCGAATTACATACTTGTTGCTGGGTAGGACAAAAATTAAGCTTCTGCATTAAATGTCATTACATAACAAAAGTGGCCCTTTTCCTTTAATTATCCATATACACCTAGCTTTGAAATACCGAACATACCTTTTCACCAATTTTCTCTTCATTTTCCTCTAACCAATCGAACAAATCGATATTGATATTTCCACACCTCCATTCTACGAACATTTGCTGGGGCGGATAGAGCATTCTGTACTCCTTCATTTCTTCGTTTGTTTTCTATTGGAGCAAAATATTATAAATGGTAAAGAAGACATCCCCTCAATATCTCTCTCTCTCTCTCTTTCTTCGTATATACATATAAATAAAGAATCTATTATCTATTTGCCGGTTTACAAAATCTTGTAGAATATCTGGCGGCAAATGCGAAAATCGGAGGACCCTCTTTTATGGCAGGTTGATAAATTTTAAACTCACTTTCTGGAATATTTGCTCCAACACATCACAATTACCAAACCCAACCCCCCCCCCCCCATCCAAAATGATATACAACGTCCAAACGCCCTTATCTCTGTCTCACCTTAATAACATCCAAGAGATCGTCATATATGCAAAGTAGCAGTAAGTGCGTGAACCCTTTCGTGACAGGCGGTCGTACATACGGCGTACAACGGACCCTCTTTCCGACGAAGTACCGAGTGATTAAGGCCACAATCCACCAGTCACTAAAATGATCTACGTAGAGATCCAAGTCCTTTGATCTGACGTCACAACGTGCTGGACAACCGTCCGTGGATGCGGGAATTCTCACAAAAGTTGTTGAGTCTATAACAACGACATTCATAAATACATATGAAAAAAACATAAATATTCGGTCTACAAGAAACCTATACGTACTTTTTTTTGTGGACAATTGTTATTGATGAATCTATATACATTATATATATATTTGTATATTTAATCCAACAAATTATTGAGAGATAGCATAAATATATGTTGGCATCAACTTTCACTACGGAGTGAATGCTCGATGCCCGTCGGTCGCTACCCGGGCACCGTCTTAATCGAGCGTTCGCCGTCGAGCGATTTAGGTAAAAAATCGAAGCTGTGAGGTCAAAGGATGCCGACTGATTTTGAACTCGCCGCCCAGTGACCGACTGATCTCCCAGCGACGACCGGTCAGCGACTGGGCGGCGACCGCAGGGCAGCCTTTGACCTAGCGGCTTCGATATTTGACCTAAATCGCTCGACGGCGAACGCTCGATTAGGTCGGCGCCCGGGCGGCGACCCCCGGGCACCACGCGTATTTTTTGGGCTGCGAGTGAAGAGTGAGCAGGCGCTGCCGAATTTTAACTCCGCGCTAAAACTTCAGCGGCGACCGAGCGATGCTCTTAAATCAAGCGGTGCACGGCCGAAATTGGCTAAAATCTCGCCGCCCGGCCACCGAGCAGGCTACTTTTTTTGTTGTTGGGGGGGGGGGGGGGTTGTGACCATAGCTTAAGCTTATTAAATTAAACAAATATCAAATAAGAAAGGAAACTAAAGGTGACATGTATTTTTTCCTATTTTGAACTTCAACGATATTTTACATATATTTAGTGTTATATTTCTATGTCAACATTGTTAGTTTGTTAAATGAAAAAGGCATTTAAGCTGCAGTAAATTGGATATGGAGTTGCTCCTGCGACAATTGCTCTGCTTCAATTTCCTCCGATACACGAATCCTTAACTTTACCAAGGAATTAACACAACACCTAACCCTAACCATATCACCAACCCTAGACCTAACCTGGAACTTAATTGCTTAATTGGGGGGGGGGGGGGGGGGTTGTGACCATAGCTTAAGCTTATTAAATTAAACAAATATCAAATAAGAAAGGAAACTAAAGGTGACATGTATTTTTTCCTATTTTGAACTTCAACGATATTTTACATATATTTAGTGTTATATTTTTATGTCAACATTGTTAGTTTGTTAAATGAAAAAGGCATTTAAGCTGCAGTAAATTGGATATGGAGTTGCTCCTGCGACAATTGCTCTGCTTCAATTTCCTCCGATACACAAATCCTTAACTTTACCAAGGAATTAACACAACACCTAACCCTAACCATATCACCAACCCTAGACCTAACCTGGAACTTAATTGCTACCCTAACCATATTATGCCTAAAACTTTGAAGAAATTATGCACGGACCTTTGTTGCGGGTGTAGAAGACGATCTCTGCACGTCTTGGATTGGTGAAATGTGCATTATGGTCCAATGTAACCTTGATAGTTTCGCTGAGCTTGGCTCCAGAAGGCGAGAATCTGATGCCGCATGATATTAATACTTCATTATCTTGAAGGGTAAGTTCTTGAGGACTGTCTGTCAAAAAATCCCAGTGGACTTTCTTGCCAACTGAAAAATAAAGGTTGGTAGGATATAAAAAGATTGTTAGTTTTCTCAACTGTAAAAGATTATACAGTGCGTCCCAGAAAAAACGAAACCGAGAAGTATCGATGTTTTATCATAACTTAATCACAACCATAATTAATGAATGATACATATTTGGAAAGCTTAGAGTCTCCTCTTTCAGTAGATGCTACTCACGTGATGCATATTTTACGCATGAGTGATTAAAAGCAATTTGAAGGAAGGAAACCAAAAAGACATTTGGCGGGCGGTATCTGAATTTCAAAGAAAAATTAATATGTCTAAAAAGTTCATTTTCTGCTCTTTCATATGATACCTCAATCAAGAAAAATGAGCCAGGAATATTAAACAAAGTTCTGTTTGTTCAAAGTAGCCCTTACATTTTCATAATTTTAACAAACGAATTCGTTTTCACTGGGTGCCTGCCGTAGCAAAAAGCAGATTTGACAAAAGACTTAACTCCGTTTCGTTGACAATCAGCCATGCATGAAGACTCTCGTCTACGGCTGATTGTCAACGAAACGGAGTTAAGTCTTTTGTTAATTTCGTTTATTGATACGGCAGGCAGCCAGTGAAAACGAATTCGTTTAATAAAATTATGGAAATACAAGCACTACTTTAAACAAACAGAACTTTGTCATTCCTCGCTCATTTTTCCTGATTGAGGTGTCATATGAAAGGGCAGAAACTCAACTTTCTAGAAATGTCAATTTTTCTTTGAAATTCAGATACCGCCCGCCAAATGTCTTTTTGGTTTCCTTCCTTCAAATTGCTTTTAATCACTCATGCGTAAAATATGCATTATCTGAGTAGCATCACATGAAAGAGGAGACTCTAAGCTTTCCAAATATGTATCATTCATTAATTATAGTTGTAATTAAGTTATGATAGAACATCGATACTTCTCGGTTTCGTTTTTTCTGGGACGCACTGTATAATCTACTTGAATAGCATATTTTCAAGAGTTATACGATGATCACCATCACCATCACCATCACCATCATCACCAAAATTATTACCATCATCAATCACTGCCACCATCATCATTATCATCATCTTCACCACCACCATCACCATTATCACCAACACCGGTACCGTAAAAATCATCACCACTACGACCATCATACATCAGTCACACCGGCAGACCTTTCAAAAGACCGACTCCAAACTGACCTATGTTTAGCTATTGGGTGTAATGTGATCGGTTTGTTCGGTTTGTCGTCGGTCTATTCGGTGTGACTGAGGTATCAGCATCACTTTCATTAGAATCATCTTCGTCACCATAATCCTACTCATTACTACAATCTTTACCCTCAGACCAAACACAGCCATATGCACACACCTAAAAAAATGAAGGTGCGGTGAGCGAGTAAGTGTATATTGTATCATGAGTTTACATTGTTAATCATATCACTAATGCATCATACTGTACGGGTTCATTGTGTAAATTATTGTAACCAGTGATATGTATCTGTTCGTGGTTGTATTTGAAATACAACTTTTGGTTGCAACAAAGGAATAATAATAATATAATTATGGACCTTGCAAAACAAACTTTTTGACCTCGAGGCGGCTGTTGCCGGTTTGCAAAATGCTTGTATGCAGGTCACCTAATATTTTGAGTTATTCTTCTGCTTAACTCTCTTCCCATTCCTTCATGTACAGGGCTCAATTACATATTGAGAAATTTCTTGACGGCGAAATCGTGTATAACCTTTATCAAGTAAAGGAGCAGAACATTATCTAATATATCAGTTAAGGCCAGGTGACAAATCAAGTCAACAAAACTGTATCTATTGATCCTGTTTTCATAACTCATCTTCGACCAAATTTTAAAAGCGATCATGCTCTCACCATAACAATGCATTTTGACGATTCAGTGCCAAGTGTACATACTTTTTTTGGAGTTATCTATCGAAAACTGTTCTATTGAATGGCAACTCATATTATATTTGAATAGGCCGACAGTTGTTTTACCTCCACTCGCCACATTACCTTGGTTCTTGGAGGACGTGTCATCTAGAAGAGGCTGGTCAATAGTTGATGTAGGATCCTGTGTCATGGTTTGTCCTCCTGTGGGCCCTTGCGCTGCTTCTATTTTCCGAGGGAAATCTAGTCCTGTCAATTCACCTCCTTTTTGGAAATGGGAAAAGATAATATTAAGGACTCGAGTTATTTGGCACAAACCATGCATACAGTAAAGAAAACCCCATATCAGATATATATATTTTTAAATAATCTTGATCAACATAATCACTGCTGACTACACAGATCTATATCAAAATAAAGATTCTTAATTTGGAAGTGTCTTCTTGCATAAAGATATCCACCTGACTCAGATGCATTAAACGTATCTCACCTAAGGCGTGGTCTATTGGCTCTACAGTGTCTGTTCCATCACTGTGCGCCTTTTCCGGGAGATCGCCAAAATCGTTCTTCTCGGCCTCTACCGTGCGAGTCAAAAAAAGTTTACATTCAGAAAAATGTCATTTATTTTAAAACTCAGCTGTGAACGAAAGGTTATCATACATGTTTTGTTTCTGTGTGGTATATGTTCACGCTTGGATGAACATGAAGAGAGAGTGCAAAAATCGACTTGCGTAAAAGTATCAAAGTTAGTGAAATGCATTACATATGCGTTTTTTCATAAGCAAAGTCACACACTTATACGCACAAACGTCTTTGAAATTTGATATTTGATATGTGTGGCATGATTAATTTTGTTAGGGATGTTATTTTAATCTGCAAAGACCGGATTAATACCCAAATCCCGATTGTTTCATTAAACATCATATAAGCATTACTTGGCGCAAGTCGACTTTTGCACTCTCTTAAACAGTGTCTCCTGTTTATCCAAGCTTGAACACATACCACACAAAATTGCAGATACTAAATTATTTGGCGTAAAACATTCAAAAGATTAATAATAATGTTTACTGTTTATAGATGATTCCTGAAATAATTAGCAATTTTCTTGGTGTAACTTTTTTTACTCACACTGTAGTGTTCGTAAGTTGTAAGCTGCTGAGTTGTGTATGCGCTAGTAAATTACCCAGACAATACATTATTAACCTCTTCCAAGATGGGAAACCTAAAATACCAAGTTTTAATCATCGCTAGATTTTAATCCGTAACTTAATGGATAATGGAAACGCATATCAGAAGAACTTATTAAGCTGTTATGCTGAAATAGTTGTTTGTGTTTGAAGGATGTTCTTACCTCGATAAGACTGGATCTCCTCTAAAGAAGGTAATCTGAAATTAATAATACGTTTAAAAAATGGTTAAGTAGTTTCTATGCAATTTGGTCAGACACCTATTGTAATCATTATTCGTAGCAACCAAAGGGTTGGATTTATATAACACATACCCTTTTTACATGATTATAAACATTATTCAATTGAGTACAATGAAATTGGTAAATTATGAATATGAATACATTTAGATCATTAATACGAAGAACATTTTAAATCATTCGGATATATCATATGACAAGTAAATAATTACAAGAAAAAAGGAATCATATAAAATTGAATAGAGAAAAAAAGGGAGCAAGAGAGGGAAAAAGGAAATCAATTAAAGAAGTGAAAAAGCTGCAAAGATCAATCCAGTAAACTCTACATTCAAATATCAAAATAGATAATAAAATTATAAAGAACGTTAACGTATGGGTCTCTCTCTCTCTCTAAGTGCCATATCGTTTGACTTTGGCGATCATGCTGTTCCACAACCCTCGGCTCCTAGCCTTCTGTATTAGTACCACTCCCAGTTCTTTCACTCCTCTCTCTTCCAACAATTTCTGCAGACTGTCCATCCAAAGTATCCTCCTTCTTCCCCTACTCCTTCTTCCCACAATTTTCCCTGTCAAAGCAAGGTTCTCTAGGCCTTCTTTACGTGTAATGTGACCCATGAACTTCAACTGCCTAATCAACATCTCACGTATCATTTTCCTTTGCACTCCAGCTCGTGTAAGAACTTCCTCATTACTAACTTTGTCAGTCCAGGGGATTTTCATCATTCTTCTTAGAAACCACATTTCGCAACTTTCCAAACGCTTTTTAGTATCAGAGGCTAAAGTCCATGTTTCACTACCATACATAAGTACTGGGTAGATGTAACAATTCAATATCCTTATTCTGGTCCTCATACTCATTGTTCGATTTGTCAGAATTTTGCCTAACTTTGAAAATGCAGATTTAGCGAGAGCTATCCTTCTCTTGATCTCTGTCTCGCATCTGGCATCCTCGGTAATCATGCTGCCGAGGTAGTTAAATGAGGAGACTTGTTTAATAGTCTGTTCTTTCAGTTTCAAGTTACATTTTGGACTGCTCTTCTTGGATACCACCAGGCACTTTGTCTTGGTATAGTTGATCCCTAGTCCCATTCTCTCACTTTCTTTTACAACTACATTCAGGAGTCTTTGGAGATCTTTCTCTGATTCAGAAAATAAAACAGTGTCATCAGCATATCTAATATTTGTGATTGAATGACCACCCACTTGTATCCCATTTTCATCTTCCAATTCTCTTAGAATGATTTCACTATACATATTGAACAGGTCTGGCGACATAACACAACCCTGTCTGACTCCCCGTCTGATGTTGATATATTCACTACACTCTCCTTCTACCCTGATGCATGCAAACTGATTCCAATATAGACTTTGTAGCAGTCTTAGATCTTTCCTATATATATCAAGCTTTTTCAGCTCTTCAAAAAGTTCTGAATGTCTTACTTTATCAAAAGCAAGTATGGGTATAAACTGATAATTACATGTACTGAATGATTATTTTAAAAAAAAATCTGAAACGTTATTTCTATTTTTTAAATCATTAGCAGTGGTCCCAACAAAGTAGTTGTATAAAGCCCAATAATAAAAGAATAATATGTCTCTTTCATATTGTTTCTTCCACTGTTGTTGTTCGTGAATATCAGAAATCCATTAATGAAAATATGTACTGTATGTCTTCTGTTACCTCGACAGTTAAACAAATATCTGTATCTTGAGTAGTCAATTTTATTCATGTTCTAAATGAAAATCAATAAAATCCCTGTGGAGGGAAAAACTATGAACATTTTTTAATTCTAAATTGATACCCTGAAGGAAAGATGATATATAATTAAAGACACAGCTGCATGCGTCAGGATACAAGAATATGGAATGGTTGAAAATGTATATTGCACTAATCACCTGCTCATTGTTAATTATACACACACCAAGGGATAAAACTATTCTTGAATTGGTTTTTTTTACACCTGGGCAGACTCATGTGTTTACTTCTCCTAAGGTTATATTTTGTCTCTCGTTTTAGTGGGAGAAGGTCATTTAGTTTGTGTTCTGGTTTCCGTACTTGGTTAAATGACTGCAAGCCCTTATTATTTCTACGATCAGCTAGGGAATCAATGTTCATCACATTTAAAGCGTCAGTGTAAGGTAGGTCTGGGATGATTATTCTCAGGGCACATTTTTGCATTGATTCCAATAAAATAGATTAGAACCTATGGAGGAAAGTTATTACCTTTAAAATGGGGCTCTGCTCCTAGCGTTAGGTGTACAATGAAGAAAATAATGGGTAACTTTGCACTTGGTAATGCGTAAAATACAAACATAAAGAACTACAGTTAAAATATATCTTCTAAACGAACGTGGTGGAAAATGTGAATCGTAGACTTGAGTAGAAAGAAAATAGAGTATTCGACCTGTTAGGCTTGAATTAGAAGCCCCGAACAAATTGAGAGTCACAATTGTCACATAAAATGTACAACACTAACACATCTTCTGTAAAATAAACTATTAAAGTTGACAATAATGCCAATGGAATTGCTTTTTTTTTTTAATGTCATTCCGTTACCAAATCTCATTTATTTTATTGATCTTTTGTCTGAAAATTGAGGAGAAATTAATATTCCTTATGATATGAAAAAAATCACCTCGACAAAATCATTTGTTTGATCACTTCGTCCTTGGCATACTGGATTGGTAGATTGCCTCTCTCATCCTTTACATCTAACTTGGCTCCATTCTCTAGGAGATAAAGCACCAAGGCCTTCTCAGAAGATAATTCGCCCTTGTAATACTCATCAGAGATCTATATAAAACAAAACATAAATACAGTATCGTCCATAGATAGTCAAGGTGGACAAGCATCACAAGCATTGTTTTAAGCTACTTCCTGAATTCACAGCATTGGTAATCCATATTTACGTTGTAAACTTCCCCATTGAAACAAACACATGCCCACACACCAACGTACACATTATCTTGGATCAATCACGCCATAACGACTACACGTAGATTCCAAATTTGACCAATATATTGCCGTAATGTAATTTGTTGTTCAGCCTCTCGCCGGTCTGGTGTCGGTCTCGTTGTTGTTACAGGGGTATAGCTCACCTTTCTTAGTGTGGCAGTTTCTTGTACAATTTTCTCGCTGTTATAGCAGAGTTTAATCGCTTTATGGAGACACGTCTGTCCGTCAGATGACTGGATATTGAGATCAGCTCCCTCAGAAACTAACTTCTCAATGGTAGAGGTATGACCGAATTGAATGGCAAGACGGATATCCGTTAAATCATTCTGGTCGAGCTGCATATAAGAAAATACGCAGCATAAAACCTTGAGAATTAAAGAATATTATGAAGTAGACAGGAGATCAAATAATTTTAAAACATTCTAATTCTAAAAACAGCAACTGGGTCTAACTGGATTTATGAATATGTATAGAAATAAGAGGTGATACGAAGGCAGTAATTAAGTCAGTCTCGTGCTGGTCAAGTCTGACAAAATAATGATAGGTAGCCACTGCCTTATATATGCTCTAAGTTGAATTCTAGTACTTGTTCTTTTACATGCGTGTAGAAACATCAATGTAGATCATTTTAAAGTGAAGAGTTCTTTTATAAATGTTTACCTTGGAATGGGAACGGTCCATGAATAGATCAGCAATGCTTTCGTACCCTAGGATTACAGACAGATGTAGAGGCGTCTGTCCGTAAATGTCTCCTATGTCAAAGCGTGCTCCTCGTGTCAGAAGGACTTTAAGAACATCAAGGAAACCATTCTGAACAGCAATGTGTAATGCAGTCCGTCCGTAATTATCTGCCTTGTTCACCTGAGCTCCTTGACTGATCAGATGTTGTGTGATATCGAGATGACCATTCTGAGCAGCAATGTGTAATGCAGTCAAACCGTCATTGTATCTCGTCTGTACCTCTGCTCCTTGACTGATCAGATATTCGGTGACATCAAGATGACCATTCTGTGCAGCAATGTGTAATGCAGTCCGGCCGTCATTATTTCCCTTATTCACCTCAGCTCCTTGACTGATCAGATATTTGGTGACATCAAGATGACCCTCATGAGAAGCAATGTGTAATGCAGTTCGCCCGTCATTAGTTCCCTTATTCACCTCAGCTCCTTGACTGATCACATATTGGGTGATATCAAAATGACCATTCTGTGCAGCAATGTGGAATGCAGTCCAACCGTCATTATCTCCCTTATTCAGCTCTGCTCCTTGGCTGATGAGATATTTGGTGACATCAAGATGACCCTCCTGAGCAGCACTGTGCAATGCAGTACTACCGTTATCCGTTTCCCTATTCACCTCAGCTCCTTGCCTGATGAGATATTTAGTGACATCAACATGTCCCTCCTGAGCAGCGCTGTGTAATGCAGTCATGCCATCTTTATCTCCCTTATTCACCTCAGCTCCTAGGCTGCTGTGATATTTGGTGACATCAAAATGACCCTTTCCAGCAGCACTGTATAACGCAATCCTACCCACGTAATTTTTCTTGTCCACCTCTGCTCCTGGGCTGATGAGATATTTGGTGACATCAAGATGACCCTCCTGAGCAGCACAATGCAATGCAGTCCGACCGTCATTATCTCCCTTATTCCCCTCAGCTCCTTGGCTGATGAGATATTGAGTGACATCAAGATGACCAGTCCCAGCAGCACTATGCAATGCAGTCCAACCGTCATTATCTCCCTTATTCACCTCTGCTCCTTGGTTGATGAGATATTTGGTGACATCAAGATGACCTTTCCCAGCAGCAAGGTGTAATGTAGTTCTACCCACATTATTTCCCTTATCCAACTCAGCTCCTTGGCTGATAACATATTTGGTGACATCAAGATGGCCATTCCCAGCAGCACTTTGCAATGCAGTCCAACCGTCATTGTCTCCCTTATTCACCTCTGCTCCTTGGTTGATGAGATATTTGGTGACATCAAGATGACCTTTCCCAGCAGCAAGGTGTAATGTAGTTCTACCAAAATTATTTCCCTTATCCAACTCAGCTCCTTGGCTGATAACATATTTGGTGACATCAAGATGGCCATTCCCAGCAGCACTTTGCAATGCAGTCCAACCGTCATTGTCTCCCTTATTCACCTCTGCTCCTTGGCTGATGAGATATTTGGTGACTTCAAGATAACCTTTCCCAGCAACAAGGTGTAATGTAGTCTTACCCACATTATTTCCCTTATCCACCTCAGCCCCTTGGCTGATAACATATTTGGTGACATCAAGATGGCCATTCCCAGCAGCACTGCGTAATGCAGTGCAACCGTACATATCTTCCTTATTCACCTCAGCTCCTTGACCGATCAGATATTTGGTGACATCAAGATGACCAGCTTGAGCAGCCATGTGTAGGACAGTCGCATCTTCATTATCTCCCTTATTCACCTCAGCTCCTTGACCGATCAGATATTTGGTGACATCGAGATGACCAGCTTGAGCAGCACTGTGTAATACAGTACAACCGCCATTATCACCCTTGTTTACTTCAGCTCCTTGACTGATCAGATACCCGGTGACATCAAGATGACCCTTCCAAGCAGCTTTTCTTAATGCATTCCAACATTCATTATCTTCCATATTTAACTCAGCTCCCTGACTGATGAGATATTTGGTGACATAAAGATGACCATTCTGAGCAGCACTGTGCAATGCATTCCACCTGTCATTATTTCCCATATTCACCTCAGCTCCTTGACCGATAAGATATTTGGTGACATCAAGATAGCCGTTGAAAGCAGCACTGTTTAATGCAGTCCAACCGTCATTGTCTCCCCTATTCACCTCAGCTCCTTGACTGATAAGAAATTTGGTAACATCAAGATGACCTTTTTGAGCAGCACTGTGTAATGCGGTCCAACCCTCATTATTTCCCCTGTTCACCTCAACTCCGTGAATGATCAGATATTGAATAGCATCAAGATGACCATTCTGTGCAGCAATGTATAATGCAGTCTGCATGTCATCCTTTCCCTTATTGACCTCAGCTCCTTGACTGACCAGATATTGTGAGATATCAACATGACCACTGAAAGCAGCGCTGCTTAACGCAGTCCGTCCGTCAGTATCTCTTTTATTCACCTCACCTCCCTGACTGATTAGATATTTGGTAACATCAATATGAGATTTCACAGCAGCAAAGTGTAACGCAGTCCGACCGTCATTTAATCCCTTATTCACCTCAGCTCCTTGACTGATGAGATATTGTGTAATATCAAAATGACCATTCTGAGCAGCATTGTGTAATGCAGTCCGCCCGGTATTATTTCCCTTATTAACCTCAGCTCCTTGACTGATGAGATATTGTGTGACATCAAAATGACCATTCTGAGCAGCATTGTGTAATGCAGTGCTACAGTCTTTAGCTACCTTATTCACCTCAGCTCCTTGGCTGATCAGATATTTGATGACATCAAGATGGCCTCTGAAAGCAGCGCTGCTTAATGCGGTCCGTTCGTCATTATTTCTCATATTCACCTCACCTCCCTGACTGATCAGATATTTGGTGACATCAAAATGGCCATTTTGAGCAGCACTGTGTAATGCAGTCAAGCCCTCTTTATTTCCCCTATTCACCTCAGCTCCTTGACTGATGAGATATTTGGTGACATCAACATGACCCTCCTGAGCAGCATGGTGTAATGCAGTCCAACCGTCTTTTTCTTCCTTATTAACCTCAGCTCCTTGACTATGGATGACTATGATTCCTAACCTTTGGTCAGGGACGTGATAGAGAAGGACTGGAATCAAGCAGCTCTCCTTTGACCCCATCCTCCAAGCCGCCGAAAAGTTATGCGTTAATCTGCAACTGTTGACCAGGTGGAGCGATAAAAGAGCGCATGAATTTCAGAATTTAGAATTCCTACATCAGAAAATGGTATCACAGCAACTGTTCGCTGTCCCTTTCAATGATTTTTCATCCATTGTTTAATGTGTAAAGAGTAGAACAAGCAAACACAAACTTGTGTAATTTCATCCTTTTTTTAACTTCAAAAATACAAAAAACACGCAAAAACACGCATTAGCAAACTTAATGTTATTGAAGATTGTAAATCATGGATCAAATAACGGGACATTAAAACATGCATAAATTAGCGCATTATCCTAAACTATTGAGTTTTTGTCAGGATGTAATTTTTCTTTTACCAACTCTGGCACACAAATTATAGGAAGGAGGGAGTACTAAATTTGTTTGATGCACTATTCCCAATACAATCCCCATATAAAGTTTTTGATTTACACTGAAATTTTGCCGGTAATTTAATATTTTGTAATAAATGTAAAACTGGTGCCTGGCTTCCGAAAGTCCCCACAGTGGAAGTGCGGGTCGGAGCATGGAACTTCAAAGCCAAGTGCAATGTTAAACATCCCATTGTTACGCTTTATAACTCAAGAATGCGTTTGAATAAATTACAAGAGTTTCGCCTCCTTTTTTTCACCTCCCTGCTTTGATAATTGAATTACTCATGAAATAAGCAAATATTTTCGCAGATTATGGCACTATAGGTACGTTAACGATAGTGTGGTGAAGGTGAGGACAAAAATCCCCCAAAAACAAAATAAACAACATGTTTGTAACTTTCGTATTAAGTGGGAAGATTCCCAGCTACCTCAATACTCATGAACGGATTTATGAACGGACCTGTAAAACACTTCAGTTTCAGGTGCTGCCAATGTATATTTTTAATACGATGTTTGGGAGACACGATTAAATAAAAGAGTCATATCCCTTCCATTCCTTTTTGTATTTATTTGATATCAGTATCCACGTTTCTTGCAACCATGCATGCAGAAGCATATTTAAATTCGCTTACTTTAATTTCATATGAGACGACATTGAAATTATCACGGCATCGTCTCGATTACAAATTTGAATGCATACAATAAATGAATATAATATATACAAGTTCGTAAATTCATGGACAATTTGTTCTCCATTGCAAACTATTGCCCTTAGCAAGCTTCTTCTTCACTGCTAAATTATGTAGTAAATAAGGAACTTTGCAAGTGATTTTGAGTTTTGACCTATTCAAACAACACACGTCTTTTCCCTAAGCCAAATACCGATATTTTCAGCTTTAGCCTTGTAGACTTGATTATTTCCCGATCACATGATGTATTTTGTATCTAGGTAAAGGCACTATGAACATGACAGACAAAGAAAGCGGACAAAATATACAGTTCCTCAGTTAGACAAAGGAACATCCCTTCACTGCTATTATGTAAAAATGTGTAGAACAGGTGTCACATGCATATTCACCTTTTTACATAATAGCAGTGAAGGGATGTTCCTTTGTCTATCTGAGGAACTGTATATTTTGTCCGCTTTCTTTGTCTGTCATGTTCATAGTGAGGGTTACCGTACTTTATTATCTATGATTCCATCATGAAAAGAAAATATGTACATTGTTTGGAAAGACTGCCAAACACCTTTCAAGTCTATCGTAGATCAATTGAGTTTTTCGCATGATTGGATGTGGTTTCATGCACATTTTTTGTGATAATAACCCATACAGTGCCATTAAAGCATTTTGTACACAGACCCTGCATGTGAATCCCGTACATTATTATGCCTAGTATTCTTAGAGTTAAATTTCTTTAGAATTCCCCCTTTTGATAATCTGGCGCCTGTTTTTGCATTCGCTTCAAATACTGAAATGGGTACCATTATGCATGTGTACACTCCTTGAATGATAACCTCTCTGTTATTCAGTTTGTGACAAAATAGAGTTTACGAGGTAAAAGAGACGTCACTAGCCAAACAGATTATTGAACTCTATCATTTCGAGAGAAAAAAGTGTCGCTATAAGTGGAATGAAATGTAGAGAGGGTTGAATCACACGCCGGAGGGTTTTTAATTCTAAATGCTCAACCAAGAGCATAGATACCATTATAAATATGGACAATTGAGCGATAAAAAGCAGCACTTGTATTAGAGATTTTGAAATGACTGGCTATGTACGGTAAAAATAACATTTCTGGCTCTTTATCCAACGTGAACCCGCTTAACAACTGGGTAAATGGAACAGGTTAGAGCCTCTATAATTATAAATATACATTAACGTTTGACAGTGACTAAGGTATAGGTGATCAGATTATAGGTCTGTGTTCTCAATAAAATTTCAACAACGATGAAATGCTACCCATACGTGTGTGTGTGTGTGTGTGTGTGTGTTTATTATATTTAATTGTATGTTTTTGCTTGTATTACACATATGGAGAAATAAAAACAAATTAAAGAAAAAAAAGTGTTTGTGGATGTATATGTGTGTATAAATATAATGTATATGGTTATTATTATCATTATCGTTACAATTGTTTTATTCAACAAACGTTTTCACTATAGGTTACTTCACTACGTTTCAATACGGTCATAATGATGTCCTTTTCGACAATGAAAATTGAGAAAAGTTTTGCGTCGATTAATTTGGGTACTGCAAAAAGAATATAATTTGGTTAGTGTAACCTAAATCGCAATACTTCCGTCAAAAAAGTAAATCCGTAATATTGAAGATGGAAACAAATTTTGATTACGTAAATCAATAAAAACAGTAGCGAAATAAGAATCTTAACACATCCTTCAAGCGCTAATTGATAAAGCGAATCATAATACTACTTGGTATGATTCGTAATCGTATCCATTAGAAAATATGTAATGATTGGTTGTACTTTGGGGGTAGGGTAGCAACTCCTTGCGCTTTAATAAATGATGCCAATATAATTCGGCTTCTTCCTAGCTACCTTGATACATTAAATAATAAATTAAGACTTATGATGGTGTTTTATGCTTTGTATGCATAATATCGATATTAACATTGTTCCTCGGCAGATGACGCTAAAGGACTTACACGCTTTGTTACAGAAGAGTGTAGGAGTTGCACAATAGGTTATGGTTCTACCTGAATTAACTCGGTTGAGAGCCAGAAGCGCGTAAACCTCTGCCAAATAATGTGAGTTAACGTCATTCTGGCACCGAGGAAACAAACAAAGGGATCAAACTTGTACCATTTTGGGAAATACCGAAGTGCTAACGTCACAGTTGTTAGTCGTCCAGGTTACTGGTTTCAAACAATAGAGCCTTCGCATAACTGAGGTTTACAGCGGAATCATTCATGCGACGGGCTGGAGCATGGAAAATTCAGCGTTTGGTGCTGGTGTGATCACCACGCCATTGTATAACACCACATTAGGGACTTATAGATTCTGCACGACGAGAACGTGGACTGCCTTTTAAGGCAATGTGACTTCTTTTTAAGGCACTGGCAGTGACGTCACATTGCCTTAAAAGGGCAGTCCGCGTTCTCGTTGTGCAGAATCTAAAAGTCCCTAATGTTTGGAACCAGCAACTTTGACAACTTGGCCAGTATGACGTCACACTTCGGTGCTGTATTCAATCCGTTATAGAAATTCGGCGTGACGAGACAGAACAACATATATTTGGAATTGAAATAGGATTGAAGTGTGAGATAAATCCGTACACAGGAAGCAAGCTTGCCATGATGGGATAAATATAATTACTTTGGGAATTCATCAATTATAGAAGGTTTGCCTGAATAAAAATGAGAAACTAGAAGAAGAAAATCAGTACGAGTTTTAAATGCATAGGACAAGAAAAGGAATGTTGACATAACTAAATTATGATGAATCTCCCATCATAAAAATTAAGTTATGGTGTATGATTTCGTATACACCAGGAACACTTCCATTTGTACAGTGTGGTTTTGGGTGTTATTACCCGACTGCTGAAAAAGCACTGCGCTAATTCATAAAGCAAATCATAATGCTACTACGTCTTTTATTGATGGTATGACTCATTACGCTTTAGGCAAGACGTTTATTCTAAGGGGGATGGGTAGGCGTTTTTATGTCTCTTAAAATTGCAGACAGGGCCAGAAATAGGGTTCGTCATGCGGCGTCACTCCTCCCATTCCAACCCCTAACCTCCACCCCCCCCCCTAAGGAAAACTGTATTTCTACCCACGATGTTTACTGAAGGGGCAGTGAGAGAGAGGGGGATTGTGATGGAGAAGGAGACAAATGGGGAGACAGATAGAGAGAGAGAGAGAGAGAGAGAGAGAAAGGGAGGGAGAGAGAGAGAGAGAAAGGGAGAAAGAGAGAGAGAGAGAGAGAGAAAGAGAGAGGGGAGAGAGAGGGAGAGAGAGAGAGCAGTTCCTTTCAAACCCGTGGTATTGGGAGGGGCAAACATTTTTTAATTATGTGATCCATATACCTTTGGTATGGAGGACCAAAGTTTGCGAAACTATTTGTGGAAGGAAAGGTAAGAATCCTTTTTTTCTTAATTGGTCGAAGATCCGTTAGCCGGGGCTAATTGCTTCTCTTGCCCCTCCTTCAAATGTGGGGTGGCTTTGGCACTCAATACTACACAAAATTAGCACGTAGAGGACGCCATCTTACTTTCTTCGTGATACGATATTGCATGTCGTAATGTGAGTCCAACAGACCGGAACAACGACTGCGCTTGCGTGAACTCAGGACATCACGTGTGCATGCTCGAAGGCGCAATTTTTAATCCGGACCTCACGCACGTAAGTCGAGAGCGAAGTTTTATGTCATTGAAGTTACATACATTTGATTATTGATAGCATTGCGTAGCATTTTGATGTTTATTAAACGGGTGTTATCTGATTTTCATCGTGTCATTATCTAGCGAAGAAGTTTGATTTTATTCCTTTTTTTGTTTATTTTACAAGGATCTTCATCATTTTTTGCGTTGTGTGAGAGTTATCGGATATTTTTTAATCACGCATGGTAATGCATTCAAATTGGATTCATTTTTTTTGTCAGGTGTATTGCGACAGTGTTACTAATTCAGTGAGCACATTTTTTTTTTTGTCCCTCGAAAATTTGAAAATGTGCAACCCCCCCCCCCCCCCCCCCTTGAACGCCAGGGGGGGGGGGGGGCCATCCCCCCCAAAAAAGCTAAAAAATCATGTGTTTTTACACGGTTTTTTTCAGAGGGGGGGGGGGCGCCGGGCCACCCTCCCCCCCCCCCCCCCCCCCCGCCACTGACAACTAATGCGTGCCATCTACATTCTGACTCGTGAAGAAAACCTGTAATGAAAAGGTCGTTACCAGGCAAAAAGTGTTTTAAGAAAGTAACCTATAAACTAATTATGGCCAGTCATAAAAAGTGGGACTGGCTCCCTGCCATCGTCTTAATGTTATTCGTAAAAATAAATGTTGCCATAAATCTCTCATCATGCTCATTATATGTTTTCATTGCAAAATTTTAATTTTCTGTTCTCATAGGAAAAGTGATTGGAACCTTTCTGATGACATTGCGGATTCCATACGTTTTTCGGATATCTTGAGCCTTTAGGGACGCCCAAGAAACTTATAAGGCAAGTAACTGTAAATGTAAGTTGCCCCATTTTCTCCATAAGGCCTTTAACAAAAACGTTCTTTTGCCTTTTGCGACCGAACCAAAAATCTTAAAAATCTATGGTCGGCTTTTTGTTGTTGTAAATGTTTACCGTATTTTAGAAATATAATGTTGAATGAATCAAAATATGTATTAAAGCATTCAAAGCTGAAAAATATAAGCCCAAATAGGGAAAACAGTGACAACAATACCAAAAACAAATCGAACGACTGACCCAGGTGCTGGCAACTAAAGGGCAATGCAACATTTATTTTGTTTGCCTAATCATAACATTTACATTTAATGTAAATGTTATGATTAGGCAAAATTAGATCGAAATTAATTAATTACATGTAGAATCTTTCCTGTTAGCATGCTCCCATGCAGCATGTCCTGCTTTCATTATAATAATAATAAATAAATAAATATAAAAACGTTACTTTTAAAGCGCTTACCACCAAAGTCTCTAAGCGCTATTCGGTACATGTGCTTTCCTTTTATTGGCTTGCATAGTATCATTGTCTTGTCAATGTTCACCTTAAAGGTGTAGACCAGTTTTGTAAACGCCCCCTCTCAAAAAATGAAAAGGAAGCCCTTATTACCAATCCTGTGAAAGAATATGTTTTGACTAATACGTGGTGATACAAATTTTGCCGGGAATTAACCGCCTACTAATTGTTATTTGGTATTAAAATTATCATATCGATCCGGCCTGGAAAGATATCGCGTAGCCTCATTTACATCTTTCTGTGTACAGTGTTTGTAACTTTACAACGACTGGGCCAATTTCTTATCATTTTGATGATTCCAGAACCTTGCAGTGCACACCAATACTTTATGCTCGATTCTATTAAAGTAACACTGGTTTGGTTTGGTTTGGTTTTATTTTCCGTATACAAATTCAAATACATACAAGAATTTCTCTCTCTGTCTCTCTCTCTCTATAAAGTGCCATATCGATTGACTTTGGCGATCATGCTGTACCACAACCCTCGGCTCCTAGCCTTCTCTATTAGCACCACTCTAAGTTCTTTCACTCCCCTCTCTTCAAAAAAATTCTGCAGACTGTCCATCCAAATTATGCTCCTTCTTCCCCTTCTCCTCCTTCTCACAATTTTCCCTGTCAAAGCAACATCCTCAAAGCCTTCTTTACGTGTATTGTGATCCATGAACTTCAACTGCCTAATCAACATCTCACGTATCATTTTCCTTTGCACCCCAACTCTTCTCAGAACTTCCTCTTTACTGACTTTGTCAGTCCAAGGGATTTTCATCATTCTTCTTAAAAACCACATTTTCGCAACTTTCCGAACGTGTTTTTAGTATTTGAGGCTAAAGTCCACGTTTCACTACCATACATAAGTACTGGGAAGATGTAACTATTCAGTACTCTTATTCTGGTCCTAATCATACCCATTGTGCGATTTGTCATAATTTTGCCTGACTTTGAAAATGCAGATTTAGCGAGAGCTATCCTTCTCTTGATCTCTGTCTAACATCTGGCATCCTCGGTGATCATGCTGCCGAGGTAGTTAAAAGAGGAGATTTGTTTAATAACCTGTTCTTTCAGTTTCAAGTTACATAAAACATAATGTTTAAAACCCAGGCGTCCTAGGATAGAGCGTGCTCATTTTGTCTGACCAGGGCGCCTACCAGGCTAAGAAAGACACAGTATTTGCCAACTGCATGCCTGACATAATTATAGCGGAACAGCCATAAGTATAAAGAGTAAATTTCAGAGTACGTATCCCTACTATCACAACGACATTAAAAAAGGCTCCTAGCCACAGTAATTCAGAGTTTAATCAACCATTTATTGGGACATGCAAATACGCGAACGAGATGCCGGTCGAACTGCGAAGGTCATCCAACAATACAATAAATCAGTAATTACACAGCATTGCCCGCAAGAGGGCAGCATAACAAACAAACATGGTGTTCATTTTGATTTCCTCGTCAAATTAAGTGTCAGGTATTAATTTCAATTCCATTAAAAATGTATTTATTTCAATGAAAAACCGATCATACGTCGCAACATAAATTCGAATTGTGCATTATTTACAATCAAAATGATAATACATAACGAGAAACATAGTTAAACGTACACGTTCAAAAGAATAATTTACAAACATGATGGTTAAACAAAAAATAGTATACCATAATTTTGTATGTAGAAACGAAATATAAAGAAAACGTTACTAGGACAATATATGAATTAACATAATAACATGATTTTCTTATATATATAATACAAAAGTTACGGTCAGCGTGCGAATATTGTGATATGGATAATCATGAGGAAAGAAATGTTTAATACTCTGCTGTATAACTAGTAGATGTATTTGTTTCTTTCTTATGCAAATTTGAACGTTTCCATTATTTTGATGATCTTTGCTAAATGCAGCAGATTGGTAGGTGTTTTTATATGAATATCATCGGCTTTTCAAGACATTTCATTGAGCAAATATTCTGTTGTACGAAGAAATAGTGACATATAATACACTAACCATTATACATATACATGTATTCAATTATTATCGAAACTGCTTTTGAGATGTTTTCTTCCGGTTCATTTCTGGGAGACGTATACAAACGTAAGCGCCTGATTTTCTTTCTTTATTTTTTCTTCATTTATCAGGTTTTGGATATCATTTTACCGAACACGAACCCAACTATGGTTCGGGAGAAAACACAGAACGTTGGTAAACAGAAAAATATTTATTATATGAACACGCTTGCTTACAATATATTTTATCACCCGACGAAGTGTTGCAGCGGTGCACGAAACGTCGTGATCTTTTAGATCCCTTGTTGACCATACATTGCGAGACAAAGGAATGTCACTAGCCATATTATTTTCGATACTATATCCGCAATGAGTAATATATTTAGCAGAATAATATGTGTACGCACAATATATCAGAGGAATATTGCAAGTACATTTAAATCTGGTTCAATGATAGATTTAGTTTATTGTCTCAGAGCCAGAACTCTTTTAACTCTTTATTTGTTTATTTGTTTATGTATACGTAGTTCATCGCATTGCTTAGTATAATCAAGATGAACATAAACAATTTATATCATTAGACTTACAAAGAAAATAACAATCATAATACATTCAAACAAATATTGCATAGAGAAACACACAGAAGTGTTTCATTAAATATATATAATATATACATTTATCTGGCTACGGTTAAATTGAGAAGGTTTCACACATATTACCATTCAATTCGACATGTATTCTTTGAATGTATTCTTAAGTGATACAAACCAAACATAATCAATTTGCTAAAATACTATTTGCAATAGCAAAACCGTTTAAACAATCCGTATTAATAATTTGTGTTACGTTCAACAGATTTAAAACATTCATAATTTATTTGTTTCAAGGGCATTGTCTCATGATGTCATCTAGATGCCATTTTATAAATAATTCAATTCAATTTAATTCAATTCAATTCAATTCAATTTATTTCAACCATAAAAATACATATACAATAACTCATGGAAATATAAAAACATGGGGTTAGGAGCCCCTAAAGAAGTTTGAATACAAAGTTGTGGTAGGGGCACCAACTATGACATATATATCGAGAAATTAACAAAAACAACATCAACGGGAAAACAAATATATACAAGAAATTAAGAAAAACATTATTAAGACCTATATGTGAGCATAGGTCATTTACATCAAAGCACCAGCCATGAACGCTTGTTTCATGTTTGCAATATAAAGGCATATCCTTACCATTATTGGCATCTTGAAAGCTAATTACATGTTAGATTTGTCTATAGTACGCAATTGTACATGAATATTCGCCGTTTTCTAGTGTGAGAGAGGGGAACAATGTTCCGTAACGAGTTTATTTACAGGTTGCATAGGGTCTTCTATCTGATGAATAAAATGGTATGCTCATCACAAGACTTCGCTTTTGAATTCATGCCGGCTCTTTTAACTGTAGAACCCAAAATCACTCTCCCTGTTGGACTTTATCTGAGAATTGAAAATTAAAACAAAGAAACTTTGACAAATATATCAGGTCTTTTACCATGTTTACCAAATATTTATACATGGTTCATCGCATTGCTTAGTATAAGCCAGATGAACATACACAAACAATATCATTAGTCTTACAAAGCAATAACAATCATAATATATTTAAACAAATGTTGCATGAAGAAACACACAGAAGTGCTTCAATAAATATATACAATATACACATGTATAGGCCTAAGGTTTGAGACGTTGTCACACATATTACCATTCAAGTTGACATGTATTCTTTAAGTGATACAAACCAAACATGATAATGCTACTTGCAATAGCAAAACGGTCTAAATAATAATTTGTTACGCTCAACAGATATCAAACATTTTGATTTTTTTTCTTCTGACGGGCATTGCCTCGTGATGTCATCCAGTTGCCATTTTATAAATATACATCACTTGTTTCATGTTTGCAATATAAAGTCATATCTTTATCATATTTGGCATCTTGAAAGTTTATTACATGGTAAAATTTTTCAATTGAATTGTACATGAATATTTGCCGTATTCTAGTGTAAGAGAGGAAACAATGTTCTCTAACGAGTTTATTTACAAGTTGTATATAGGGTCTCCTATCTGATGAATAAAATGGTACACTCATCAAAGGACTTTGCCTTTGAATTCATGTCGGCTCTTTCAACTGAAGATCCAAAAATCACGCTCCCCGAAGGACTTGATCTGAGGACTGAAAATTCAAACAACTAAACTTTGCCAAAGATATCAGGTCTTTTACCATGTTTACCTGATGAGTGAAAAAATCATGTTCCTCTTTAGGCTCCCCTTTAAAAACTGCATGGGGTATTTCTTTCGTTTTCTTTTTAAAGAAACGTACTTTAGTTTCTCGCTCAACCTCAAGACTTAACAGAAAAGTTAAGTGAGCTTTCATAATACCGCCCCTGGTAGATTTTTAAATTCTTAAAATTCTGCTTAAACCAAATATAAGAACACGTTAGGGATTCAGAATAAGTATTATACGAAACAAAGAACGTAGAAATAAACAGAATATATACATTTTACAAACATGGTTGCTTTAATACACAATACCTACAAGTTCGCTTTATATTTAGCCTCCATAGTTCTTAGGAGAAAAAAAATCGTTATATCCTAAGTTATAAGCTGCAGGGAATATTACACAGAATATCATGTATAAAACTAACATACATTCAGCAGAAGATGCAATCATTTATAAATAATGAACGAAATTTACATTGCTTTAAGAACTTTATCAAACATCGCGTGAATTAAGGGGGGGGGGGGGGACACACCAAGAAGTCAATGATAGAGTATGCATGTGTATGTTGAAGTGATTAAATGCGGGTTGGTCATGGAAATGAAAACATAAATCTCTACGATTCATAGGCAAGATAGAATTTACAGGATGTGAAATAATTTAAGATCTTTCATCACATTTCTATCTCAACTGACCTTTGGAAATATCTGCACAAAAGAGGAATAGGCCTAGTCATATTTCGGTGTTTAGTGAACTGTATTCATCACGATTTATTTTCATTTTCAATCGACCTGTAGTGGAAAGTATGAACTTGCTTTCTAAAACGAACAACCTTCCCCCTCCCCAAAAAAACCCATCAAACAAACAACTCCAAACAAGGAAAAGAAAAAGAAGGCAAACTTGCCTAACTATCAAGCGTGAACAACATTGTAAAGAACGAATATGGATAATGTGTTTTTGCGGACAATTATGGTTTTATTAGGCGGGATGTGACTTGTAATAGGGAGACCGAATATGAAAGAAGAAGGTGTGTGTCACCATGGACCCATAGGTCCATGGTGACAGGGATGTATTATATTCTTTTTCACGTTACCTCGACCCACTCTTTCTCTCTCTTTCTCTCTCTCTCTCTCTCTCTCTTACTCTCTATTTCTGGTTTTACACCTAATCCACATACTTGTCTACAAGTCCTCCTGCTTCTACCTGGATGAGGATTGCATTGAGATCCTTTCTAGTCCGAGTTGATACAGCCTTCCATGTTTGAAGGAGGTGTATGTACTGATCAGTCAAGTCACTAAACTCCTTTCTGATACGTTCAGCGGTGCTGTAATCGATGCGAAGAGCAACGTGAAGATGTCTCCACCGATCAGGTTGTAGAAGCCCTGCTAGTTTCAGGATATTCGCATCTGTCACTTTCTGTTCATCCGGTGCACTAAAATTTAAGAATTAAAATTGTATTCTGCTTAGGCAAGAAGTCCCTGGTATTTTTTAATTTCCTGCCCCATAGGAGATATAAATATTAACTCTTCGAAATTGTACCATATAAAATCATTTCATAAATATATTAGGAAATGCACTTGCAAGAGAACGAGCAATGTATTTGGATAAGCGGGCTTTTAATAAACAGTCAAGTCGCGGCACAAGCCAAAATTAGTGACAATTTTTTGTCTAGGAATGATTTTGTAGATATCAGGCTTTCAGATACTAAAAAGAAAATTGATGACAATACCACTACTGGTACTACCTGTATTACAACTTCTGCTACTACCAATACTTATATTAATACTACCACTCGATCCTCACTTCTACCAAGATATTCTTCGTTTCTTTTGGCAATATCTTAAAACGTTCATGATCAGATCTTTGAACTTTGCTTATTTTACAGGAGAATTGTCGCAGTCACAACAATTAGGAATTATCACTTTAATTCCTAAAGGAAACAAGCCTCGACATTTATTAAAGAATTGGCGTCCTATTTCACTTTTAAATGTTATATACAAAATAGCATCTGGGTGCATAGCTAATCGATTAAAGCAAGTATTGCCCCACTTGATACATGAGAATCAAAAAGGATTTTTGAAAGGCCGTTTTATCGGAGAAAATATCCGTTTACTTTATGATATATTATTATATACCGAACTTAATGACATTCCAGGCATGTTGTTGATGATTGATTTTGAAAAAGCCTTCGATTGTATATCTCACAAGTTTCCAACCAATGTCCTTGACTTTTTTCATTTTGGGCCATCGTTGAAAAAATGGATTAATCTATTTAATCAAAATGCTTCTTCTTGTGTCACAGTAAATGGTTTTTGCACAGAAAGATTTACTATAGGACAAGGGTGTCGTCAATGAGACCCATTATCTCCATACCTGTTTTTACTTGTTAGTGAAATATTAGGAATTTTGATTAGACATTCCAATGATTTAATTGGCTTGCATCTACAGGGAAAAAATAGTAAACTACTACAATACGCAGATGACACCATTTTGACACTTAACGGTACAAAAGAAGATTTACAGAGCTCACTGAAAATATTGGGTGATTTTGAAGAAATGTCAAACCTAAAGATCAATATTACAAAAACTCATGTGATATGGATTGGGAAAAATAGAGCCTGCAAAAAACAGCTAATGCCAGAGCACAAACTAAATTGGGTATCAGAAGGTTATTCGAGATACTTAGGGATAGATTTTTCGGTTAACTTAGTAGAGATGGTAAATCATAATTATACTGAAACAAATTAACGATATAAAACGCCAAATTATTTCATGGTCCAAACGAACCTTAACTGTCCTCGGAAGAATAACTGTAGTCAAATCTTTGTTGGTGCCATAATTGAACTATTTATTGCTTTCACTTCCAGAACCGAATTCGCAAATTATGAAAGATATAAATCGTTCTATGTATGCATTTATATGGGGTAACAAACCTGATAAAATCAATAGAGAACAAATGTGTCAACTGTATAATAAAGGTGGGGTTAAGATGATTGATATTTACATTCATGCTAAATCCCTGAAAATATCATGGATTAGAAGATTTGTAACTGATTCTCAGATAGAAAGTTTCACTTTTCACATGTTCAATTCATTCTTGCCCAAAACCTATTTTTTTCACCTGTATATGGGCTCACAGTATTTTAGAAAATTAGCAGACTTGACTCCAAATCCATTTTGGAAAGAGGTCCTTTTCGCTCGGTCAGACTTGGTCGAACTTCTTATTGACGACATTGCAAGTCAACCTCTCTGGAATAACCCCCACATTAAAATAAATGACAAAGTGGTATTTTGGGGGGCTTGGAATTTACGAGGAATACGTTTTGTGAATGACATCCTAAAAAAAGATGGTTCTTTTTGTTCATATTTTGAGTTTCAGCGGAGATTTGACATACAAACACATTTCTTCCAGTACTATAGTCTTTGTAATAATGCAATTCGGTCAGGTTTTAAAATGACTACACATGTAGCTCCTAGTAAGGCCTGGCTTAGAACCTATCATTCCCGAAGCCGTGCACCTTGTGGTGAAAACAAATGTTGGTTGTTCACATATTTATCAGTCTTTGTTAAAAAACAAAGTAAAAGAATGTAAAGTCCTTACAAAGTGGACAAGTTTTTTAGATTTTCAAGATGTACTTTGGGGTTCGTACTGTCAAATTCCATTTCAGTCAACAATAGATATCAACATGAGGTGGTTTCAAATCAAGATTTTAAATAGAATATTATATATGAAGGACAGTTTGTTAAGATTTGGTGTAGTGGCTGACAAGAAGTGTACTTTTTGTAGTAACAATGATGAAACTATCATACATGTTTTTTGCTTTTGTAACTATTCTAATGAAGTATGGTCGAAGTTAGAGTTCTGGATATTTCGTAATACGGGGGAATGGATCAAAATTACAAATCAAAATAAATTGTTTGGATTTTGCGGTAGCAAAAATAATGCACTCAACTGTGTTCTGATGGTTGTAAGACAAGAAATATTTTCAGCTAAATTACGAAATCAACTACCATCATTTGATATAATTTTATCAGCTGTAAAACGTTATTATGAAATGGAAAAATATATATACCAAACAAATCTCAGAGAGAATAAATTGAAAAAGAAATGGTTTCACTTTAGAAAATATTTTGAGAGTGTTAGAAATGTGCTAACATAAACATGATCATGTATTTTATGTTTGGTATTTTTTTTTAAATTGTATATTTAAAGTCCTAATTTTGTCATAAATGTTTGTTTTTATCTGCCACAAAAGTTTTCGGCCGTGATGATTATTATCTGTGTCAAGCCATTATGTATGGAAATTATTTATTTAATTATTTGTATATGATATATGGATGTTCTGTATATGATGAAATTTGTTTTGAAAATAAAGAACCCTGTGGAAGGGGGAAAAATATTTTTAAAAAAAATAATAATAATTCTTCCGAACCGCCATGTGCACTATTTATGTTGACCAGAACTCAGCCTGCTCTTTAAAATAATACATTATCAATAGGCTACATACCCTGAGAGCGTTGACACCCCTGCTGAATGTGACCCTGCATCAATGGTAGAGAATGCTGCTCCTGCTGCTGGTTTTGTTGTCACGTTATAAAAGAAAAGAAGTGAGTTTGTGAATTAATAAAAAGCCAGGTCCATTCCGGTCAATGTCAAGAAAACAGATAACCAGTTTCTAAAGGCCGGTCTTAAAGCAATTTTAGCACACAACTTAAAAGACTAGTATATATTAATAATTGATACTCTTCAAGAGATGCTATGGGGGTCGCTTCTATTATTTGAAGTACCGCACTCTTCCAAATGCCTGATCTACTGTAGAAATATGTGTATAACTCAATCCCGTTTAAACTGGCACTACTCCTTTAAATAAACACTAATGTTAAGATTACTAAGAATTTAAAAAAAATACTAGAAATAGAAATGTGTCACATGCAGGGGCGTACGCAGGAATATTTGTTTTGTTTTGTGGGGGTGCAGAATTTGATGGAAAATTTTGCAACGACTCAGCCAGCCGCTGAATAAACGGGGGGGGGGGGGGGGGGGTAAGAGCACATTTTGTTTTGTTTCTTTTGTCCCGAAAATTTTGCCGACCGATATTTTGTTCAGTTTTTTTTTTTTTTTTGAGGGGGGGGGGGAATAAGGTAAACTTTTTGGGGTCACCCTTTAGCACAATTCTTTTTTTTTGTAATTAAAACAAAATTGAGGGGAGTTTCGAACCCCCCTGCGTACGCGCCTGGTCACATACATACATCTTGAGCTCTAAATGCATTTATCATGTGATTGTGTTTGAAATACCCTTTATATATTAAATTTACTTTTGTTTACTTTATATGCCTTATTCATCGTAGTCGGTAGTCAGTCATTCAAAACGGGCTTTAGGCGAAGGCTAATGCGGAATTTTTCTCGTTATATCCTCATAAAGAATATTCATGCTAAAAATAAATGTATGTAAATATTTGTCATAATTTCCAACTTTCTTTTTGTATTGTTCTTACTTTTTTTTCTTCCTTATATGACCCCCAAAACAGAATGATTTATACATATCTATTATTCCTAGAGCATTAAAAGCATTACAAGGTTATCTGTCAAAATATATATTTCCCTTCTTGAACATTTTGATCTTCAAAAGTTTCAAATTGAGGTGAAATTCACATTTTATAGTATAAGTTAATAACTGCATTCATGCTTATACATGTGGGTAGCTTATGAACCCTTTAATTTTGTTTTACAAATTTTAACCAGGGATCGAAAGTTACTTCAAATCGAACACGTGGAATGCTCCCCAGGAAGTGGAAAATGTGCACACATTGTGTGCGGGTAAGCCTGAATCCGATGAGTAATAATTTATCTGTAAAGCGCTCAGGCACACCGTTGGATCGATGTATCGAGCGCTATGTAAAAACGGAATATTATTATTATTATTATTACTTTATTGACATTTGTCAGTCGTAATTGTTCTCACAAGTCAACCAAATTTCACAAGACAGTGTCTTAAAATCAAGGAATTAGAAGACTTGTAGACTTTCAGATCAAACTGTGTAGCTTGTGGTCCCTCATCCATCATACATACCATCATATTTCAAGTCGAAACGAATCAGGGTAGGGTAAGAAGAAGACTTCGCTTGATCCAAGGTGAATTCGAGAAACCTTTGGCTTGCCTCCGACCCGAGTGGCTTCACTTCGAAGGAGTATTGTTTACTTTCAAAGAGGTACATATCCCTTTCACCTAGTATCTATTTTAAAAGAAGAATGAATTCAAGTAAATTAAAGTTCATTTTCTCATTAAAAAAAAACTTAAAAAGCATAACCTGAATTTGAAACATCAACACACACTTTAAATAAAACTAGAATATTATCATGCCAAGGTATAAATCAATTGAAAGGAAAAAGGCAAGAAAGAGATCGAGAGGAGACAATGTGCGTAATTGCGTTCCAATGCATTTTCTTAGTCTTGTGAATCAAGTAGATGAAGGTAAAAAGTAACATACACTTTTATTCAACAAATTTGAAATCATAGATTATAACGTTTCCCTAAATATTTTTTTTCGTTTCAAATGAATGCAAATAGTCGAAAGGGTTAGTAAATATTTGTAATTAATTTAACTAGAACATATAAAAAATACATGACAATTGAGTTCCGACCTAGCACAACTAATTGGACTTTACTTACTAAAAAATGCTATCAAAATTCCCTTTTCTGAAACGTTCATATTCACTTAAAAGTCAAACCCATCCCTATCCCCATTTTGATGGTAAATGAGAAAGGGTGTGCATAATGTGCATGTGTCTTGTGTCTGCGGCTGTGGGTGGCTGCTGTGAGTGTGCATGTAGTAACGTGTGTATGTATCACAGAGGGAGTAGCCCCCTTGACATACTTTTTAAATCCGGCATTGAAATGCCCTACGTTTGGCCACCCAGAATATGTTCTCCAAATTTCAAGGAAAAACAAGATTGGAAAGGGAGCAAAAGAGTTCTGAAAAATGACAAGGCCAATACGTGTAATATGATTGGACGGAAACCCAGCGGAATTCGTAATGTGACCCTTCTTCAAATGCGATTTACCTAAAGATTTCTGTGTGAACATATACCATATTTGGTATCATTCGAAAAGGCATTCTATTGCGGTCATTTAGAAACCATTTGTATGAGCGTTCAAGTTACTGCAAGCATTAAACCGATTGTTTTATAATGCATAGTACATTCATTATATCTGGCTATGACTTCGCGATGGCGTCATCGATTTTCTTTTTTTTTTGCCATAACTTTGTGACGACGTCAGCTGTCAAGTGTAATGAATACAAGTTTTACTGACGTCGGTGTAAAGATCGCAATTTTTTAGCAAGTTGACCTTTTTTTTCGCTATTTTCTTGTAAAAATTTGGAGGACAATTTTCGCAAACTCGGTTAGTGATAGAGTATACATCATTTTCATTGGCTGGAAAGTGCCTCTCTTGAAGTATCTAAATTCAAAAAAGGGTACAAAGCTTTGGCCAGAAACGATGAAGTTAATGCCACAGAAAGACAACTTTGAAACACAGAACATACCTGTTTGTCAATGTTCTCCTTATTTTCCTTTGAGCCATCGAACAACTCGATATTGATGTCACCATACCTCCATTCTACGAACATTGGCTGGGGCGGATAGAGCTTTCTGTACTCCTTCATTTCTTCGTTTATTTTCTGTTGGAGCAAAACATAAGGGATGGTTAAGAAGACAACCCCCTCAATGTCTTTCTTTGTATATAAATATATGTATATATATATATATATATATAAAGAAAGAGAGAAAGCTTTATATAAATAGTTTAAAACAAATATATATTTTTCTTTTTACAATTCTAGGATATTAATCACATATTAAATGTACTATAGATGTCCCATTAGCAGGCCTCCAAAATGAATAGGTTAAATGCCAACGGCATTTAAAAGATAATACTAATTTAGAACTTCCCTAAAAAGAGGGGGCTTGAAAATGTCTTTAAGTGGGAAAATAACGACTATTAGTTGTCGAATCGACTTAAGAGCTATAGAGCCAGTAAGTGATAGTCTGATTTTCAGACCATTGTACCGAATGGTCGTACGTTTTATGCTGCACAAAGATTCAATCAGTTTAATTTGGGCCATTACAAGAAGCGGGTTTTTGATGTAGACAAATGCTCATGTACCCTTTACAGATCTTTACAGATCAATAGTGTCTGACAGGTAAGACTAGAAAGTAAACGGGTTTCCTGGCATAATTTGAATAATAGGACACTGCTAACGTTTAAACTTCACAGATAGGACATACCTAACATATTTATAAGTCCTGCAAAGTTCTACAGACTTTGATGTTGGCTGCAAAAGGGACATAGTTTCTTTAAGTAACAAAAAAGGCAAACGTGTCCCTATCACGCCCCCCCCCCTCCAGTAACTAATTCAGATGTCATAAAATCATAAAAATACCAACAAATTTGTTTAATTTCTTTTCCTTCTTTTTGGAGAACTTTAGGGGGGAGATGATAACTTGCTTTTTTTCGCGTTCTCTAAATCAATTATCTGTTTGCCGGTTTACAAAATCGTGTACAATATTTGGCAGCAAATCCAAAAACCGGAGGACCCTCTTAAATGGTATGTATGTTGGTAAATTTTAGACTCACTTGCTGGAATATTTGCTCTGACACATCACCCATCACCTACCCCAACCAAAATTGTATACAACGTCCTAACGCCCTTATCTCTGTCTCACCTTAACAACATCCAAGAGATCGTCATATATGCAAAGTAGCAGTAAGTGAGTGAACCCTTTCGTGACAGGCGGTCGTACATACGGCGTACACTGGACCCTCTTTCCGACGAAGTACCGAGTGATTAAGGCCACAATCCACCAATCACTAAAATGATCTACGTAGAGATCCAAGTCCTTTGATCTGACGTCACAACGTGCCGGACAACCGTCCGTGGATGCGGGAATTCTCACAAAAGTTGTTGAGTCTATAAAAACGACATTTATAACATAAATATTCTGTCTACTATAAACTTGTACGTCATTTGATTTTTTTTGGACAAATGCTATATTATGTGTGAATCTACATTGTATATACATTATCTATATATATAATCCAACAAATTTTTGAGAGAAAGCAAATAGATATGTTGGCATCAACTGGTCCATTAATAAGTTATCACTAACTTTACTGAATTAAATAAAAAATCAAATAAGAAAGGAAACTGAAAGTGACACGTATTTTTTCCCATTTTGAAATGTAACAATAATTTTATTTTTATTCCATGTTATATTTCTATGTCTAAAATACATTTGAGCTGCGGTAAATTGGATATGATCTTGCTCCTGCGACTATTGCTCCGCTTCAATCTCCTCCAATATACACCAATCCTTAACTTTAACCATGGAATTAACACAACACCTAACCCTATACCGTATCCCCAACCCTATACCTAACCTGGAACTCAATTGCTACCCTAACCAAATGCCTGTAACTGTGAAGAAATAAAGCCCGGAACAATTGTTGTTGTCGCAGGAGCATTTGTCAGGTCCCCTTGGTAATTGCCCCATACCTTTGTTACGGGTGTAGAAGACGATCTCTGCACGTCTTGGATTGGTGAAATGTGCATTATGATCCAATGTGACCTTAACAGTTTCGCTGAGCTTGGCTCCAGAAGTCGTAAATCTGACGCCGCATGATATTACTACTTCATTATCTTGAAGGGTAAGTTCTTGAGGACTGTCTGTCAAAAGATCACACTGGATTTTCTTGCCAACTGAAAAACAAAGATTGGTAGGATGTACAAAGTTTGTTAATTTTCTCAAGTGTAAAAGATTATATAATGTTCTTGACTTGCATGATTTCAATAGTTATACGATGATCACCATCATTCAATGATTCAATTCAATAAGGGTTTATTCAACATGACGTTCTTGCAGCCGAAGCTGAATTGCATGGTCATTTACAAGGTAAATCACTTCATGATGGTTAAAATGCAGCATTATACATGTAAACATCAAATAAATGACAATATAAAAGGATAAATATACTAGATACATTCATACGCAAAATAGGCAGCATCATTAAACATAACAAATATACAAAATGCATGAAGCTTACTTTTTGTAATACTAATAATTAAGATGCGAACAAAATAGGGAATAGAGCTATTCTCAAATCGATTGGTTTAAAAATAAATTGAGAATATTTTTGTTAATTTCGTAAATCAAAATTAACAATTCTTTGACTTGGTAGCCATAAAGAACAAAATTCTTTTTTTCTAATTTAATGGCAAAATCAAAACAAAGTTTATTCCTACGTTCTTCCAACGTTAATAAATTGCACAATAATATTGTAGGGCATGAATATATGTTTCATAATTAAGTCCCAAAATAATTCTACATGCCCGTTTTTATATTTGTTCAATATTATCTGTTTGTTTACGCGTTAGGTTGGAATGAACAAGTGGTGCACAATACTCTAATATTGGTCTTATGTATCCAGTATAAACAATAACGAGAACACTAATGGGTAAATTACAACGTTTTAAGGTGCGTAACATATATAACTTTCTATTGCACTTCTTTAACATTTCCTTTACTTGAGTATCCCATTTTAAATCACATTGTATATATACTTGTTGATACTTGTTGGCGGCATTCTAAAAAATCTACTATTAACGAAATTACACATGGTCGAACATCCAATTTAACAAGTTTAAAAATTAAAATATTATGATCAATCCTGTCAAACACTTTTTAAAAATCGGTTAAAACTTTGGTTGATTTTTTTAAAAACTGCATTTTGTATAAATTATGTCACTTGCCGCGACGATTTCCATACTGGTTTTTGTCAATCACATCTGACATCACCAATATCTTCCAACAACCACTTAGTAATAAAAGTTTCAGCTACTTAGCAAAGTATCATCACCATCATCATCAACATTATCACCAAAATCATCACCATCATCAATCATTGCCACCATCATTGTTATCATCATCTTCCCCCACCATCACACCACCATCACCAACACCGTCAACATCATCACCAGTACCACCACCATACCTCTGTCACACCGGCAGACCTTTCTAAAGACCGGGTGTAATGTCATAGTTAGTTTGGTTTGTCATCGGTCTCGTGTCGGTCTCGTCGTTGTGACTGACGTATCAGCATCACTGTCATCATAATCATCATCGTCACCATAATCCTACTCATTACTTCATCTTCATCCTTAGACCGAAAACACCCATATGCGAACATCTAAACAAATGAAGGTGCGGTGAGTGCATAAGTGCGCCACAATCATTAAACAATATTGTATCATGAGTTAAAATTGTCATTCATATCACTAATGTATCATACTATACGGTTTCATTGTGCACATTATTGTTACCAGTGTTATAATATCTGTTCGTCGTGGTATTTGTATTTGAAATACAACTTTTGGTAGCAATGAAGGAATAATAATACTATAATTATGGACCTAGCAAAACAAACTTTTTGACCTCAAAGCGGCTGTTGCAGGTTTGCAAAATACTTGTATGCAGGTCACCTAATGTTTCGATTTATTCTTCCGCTTAGCTCTCTTTCCGATTCCTTTGTGTCCAGGGCTCAATTAAGTATTCATTAACTTTCTTGACGGCGAAATCGTGTATAACCTTAATTAGGTAGAGGAGTAGTACATTATATGCTGATTTCTCAGTTAAGGTCAGGTGACAAATCAAGTCAACAACATTTTGTCTGTTTGTCCTCTTTTCATATTCATCTTCCACTGAATTTTAAAGGCGATCATACTCTCACCATATAACAATGCATTTGTACGATACAGTGCCATGTGTACGTTCTTGTTTGGGAGTTCTCTATCAAAAACTATTTCATTGAATGACAACGCATATCATATTTGAATAGGCCGACAGTTGTTTACCTCCACTGGCCACATTACCTTGGTTCTTGGAGGACTTGTCATCTAGAAGAGGTTGGTTAGTGGTTGATGTAGGCTCCTGTGTCATGGTCTGTCCTCCTGAGGGCCCTTGCGCATGCGCTGCTTCGATGAAATCTAGTCCTACTTTTTGGAAATGAGAAAAGGTAATATTTAGGACTCGAGTTATTTGACACAAACCACGCAATAAAGAAAACCCCATATCATTTATAAGATATGTATTTTGTTTAAATAATCTTGATCAACATAATCACTGCTGACTACACAGATCTTTATCAAAATAAAGATTCCTAATCTGGAAGTGAATATACCTATGTGTTCTTGCGTAAAAATATTCACCTGCCTCAGATGCATAAAACGTATCTCACCTAAGGCGTAGTCTATTGGCTCTACACTGGCTGTTCCATCACTTTGCGTCTTTTCCGAAAGATTGTCATAATCGTTCATCCCGGCCTCCGCAGTTCCTCTGTTGAAAAACAACAACAAACAAATAAAAACAAACTTAAATAATTAACCACTAGGTTGTTATGAAACCCTTATAATGTTGTAAGTTTTTCGTTACTTAAGAATGAAAAGTGGACTGGTTAAATTAGGGCAGTTGTTGAATACTTTTAGATGTTAGCTTTATTATGTCATATTCCCATGAAACATACATCGGGACAAATCAATTTTTCACATAATGATGACAAAACTAATTTAGTTATCATTTCTACATTGAACTACGTTGAAGTTCATGTACATTGTACCTATTAACGTTTAGTGAATTATCTTTCAATTAGAGGACACCCAATCTGTCCTATCGGAGAAATTTAAACGTTAGCAGTGTCCCAGTATTCAAATCATGCAAGTAAACCCGTTTACTTTCTAGACTTCATTGTCAGACACTATTGAGTTATCGTTCAACATTAGTTATACAGGGCGGCCATATTTCATATAAATTTATTTAAATCCAAGTAGTCAAAATAGAACTAGTGAGGTGCTCTGGATATGTTGATAACCAACACCCTTTATAATATTTCTTGTCATGTCGTTTGCGCCATTGAACATCCACATTTTGGACATTCAATGTAGAACCTAATTTGCAGCCCTCTTTACTTCTTTTCAAATATGGCGCTCATTTTTCGTCTTTGTACGTATGCCTTTATCTTATTTTCCTACAGGATCTATTCTTTCATTGCATTCATTTTTATTTTATTTTGCAAAAGTTTGCAAAGAATTTTAAATACATGCTTAAAGACATAACTTGACTACGTTTTAACATTGATGAAATGTATTGCACAAGTGTCAAAATTGCATGCCCAATCACTATAACGAGAATGATGAATGTCTGCTGCATACTGACAGGCACGAAATCGGATGCTCTTTGCGTGTGTTTCGAAATCGAAATCTCATCATACACTTCAAAATGAAATGACCCATGACCCTAAAATTAAACCAGATTTTAAAATATCACTTTGGGAATTATGATCAAAGCCAACATTCAATTTCGCACAATACTGAGTTAACTGAATGTTAATTTGCATGCTGATTTTACGAAGATGAGTAGGAACAGAAATGCCGCTGTAATGCAAGCATCAGCACATGAAATTAGATTGCGAGATAGACTCATGAACACTTAAACTTACTGATCTGATTCCTCAGCTAAAGCTTGAGATGTGCCACCAGTTTTCGTATTCAAGAGAACAATGCCCTTTCCACTATCTGCTAATTAATGAAATGTTATTAAGGTAGTATTGACATGTGGTACTGACAGATTATAATTAATGTGAATGATCACATTAATAATACCGACATCAATTTATATCCTCATCAAAAGAGAAGCCTATACAATACATGAACCAATGAATGAAATATTGCATGATACCCCACCCCACACGCACCGCACAGTGTTATACATTCAAAAATGCAATTTTTAAATTATTTTAATGGTGTTAGATCCTTCACAATTTAGTAAACATGGAGAAAAGTGATCGATCTAACACCCAGAAAATACAGATGCTTGACATCATTAAAACGTAAAAGCAAACATTATGATGAAGCAAATTTAAAACACAACATAAAACAAAATACAAGAGTTAAAACAAATAAAAAATAATTACAACAATTAAATCTATCAAATTATTTTAAACGATGGGTGCGAGGTGTATGAGGAATTTACAGTGGTCATGGTTTAAATACATTTAATGTTTATTTCACATAGTAGCTACTCTATATTCATTGAAGCTACCCATCGCAATTTTAAACGTATATATATGTATATAGGAAAAAAAGTATTATAGTTTTTGGATATATAATAAGCTAAAGGGGAATACTCTCAATATATAACTGTGGAATACAAGAATGTGATTAGGCTAAATAATGTCGTATACACTCACTAGGCCAATCAATTATTCCAAAACTATTCCAAAATGATAAAATTGAATGATTCCTTCTTATGTTGTACTTGAGATAAGTAGAAGACTATAATTGCATGACTTATGATACCCTTGGTTTTCTCTGCTTTCGAAACGTCCTGCACAGACTCCCAAACCAGCTTCAGTGTCTGCTTTGCTTTAGGCCCTGACGTCTGAGATGCTTTCCAACTTGAGAGCATTTGGATGTTAGCGGTCTTCCTGTTGTATAATATCCGATGTTCGATGTGTTGTAACTCTGACGTGTTGAATCCCAGCTTCTCGCCAATCTCAAAGAACTTTTTCGGTCTGATCTGACGGGCGAACGCGAGCAGTGTCATGTCAGGAATGTCTCTGTATCATTGGATAATGTCATAAGTCAAGAAACTCACAAGTATATTTTTGTCGCTTCTTCAAAGTAATACATCAACTCACCATGAGATTATATTGAGAGTTTCAAGGTACTAGTATGTGGGCGTGCGCGTGTGTAAATCTTCTTATCTTTTTCTCTCATTTTGTTAATTTCTATTAAAATTTCGACCGTATTTCATTCTTACATTGTTATTTCTGAATGATATTTTAAATGCATAAACTTGACGTCATGGGTAATATTTTGGTCACAACCATGTCCGTTCGCGCGTCACGGCGAATGCGTACGCGTGCTTTAAAATTTAAAATTGTTCAAGATGCTTATTGGACCAATTTACTGCAAGCTCAGTCGTTTTTGAACATTTCAAAATTATGCGCGGGCGTTTTTGTGCGTGCCGTCCGTACCGATGGCATTAATTCAAGTTTTTTACTTGTATTGTGTTGCTGGTATTATTCTTAGCAATGTGAAGTCACGTTTAGCTTTTATTGACCTAAATTTAGCACATAGACGTTAATTTAACCTCAAAATTGACGCATGCAGGCTTTTGCAAAAATTTCCAAAGGTGATTAAAAAAGTACCTATTTTTTAATTCGCCATAACTCTTCAGTATGGCTCGTTACCCCCACCGTTTGTTTATGTTCTGATAGGGTATGAATTGGAGATGCGATTTCATGTATCACGTTTACTGTTAGAATGCTTTGATGTTAACATAGTGCCACGTAAAAGAAAACAATTGAATATGATTTGATTAGGTAATATTTGCCATTGTTGTTTTAAATATATCTCGTCTATCCCTACTCTGATGTTTCCCATATTTTACTATGTTGTAGCTGAGAATGTACTCTACAAATGTTTTGTGATTACTTTTTTGTTAAGAAGACGGGAATGTAGTAAACATTCTGATTTAAGATGAAGACTGCAAAATCTGCCTTGATGGTTTCTACTTGTACGTGCTTTCTCCTATTGAGGTTGTGTCATGTTTGCTTCATGGATAGTTTACATTTTTCAGACCTTCTATTGTACGTTTTTGATCAAAATACGGGAACATTGATTCTCGACCGTCAACATCGCTTTTCTTGCTGCTCTTTACGATCCAACATATATGTATAATAAATAATCATAAATTTAACTTCATGAACGACATGTTATTTTGCTGCTTTAGTTCGCCTGCTCCTGTCATTAATTTAATGGTAACAGGGTTATACTAAACAATAATCATGGCAATCATTTCTACTGTTTCTACATCCTTGATTACTAATTGAGCTTGTACATAGGCATGCTATATGAGTGGAGGGTGGAATTTTTTTAAAGGCCAAATCTTCCTTTGAGTTTTTACATGTGTAATGTCTCTAGATCAAAGCAGCAGATCACCTAATTCGTCTCTGTGACGAATTCCATGTCTAGTTTCCCAAATGTAATCATCAGGCGTTTGTGCAAATATTGTATTGATAACACTGCAGCCAGTTTATTTTCATTGGCGGTAATAAATACAACCCACGTACAATATTGATTCGATAAACACCTTAGGTGACATAAATTAAAATCTTACCCAGTGAGTCCGATGTCTGATGCACGTAGGTGAGGCAAAAGTAGAACATAAAGATATAAACATAAAAACAAATAAAGAATAAGATTGTAAGAATAAAAATGAAATCAAACTAGAATTTAGCCTTGTTTGTATACCCCAAGCCAATTAAGTCATGTACATCTCTCACACTCCCTTCTACATGTATGATGTGCGAATACTAGATAAATAATATTTTTAGTATCCCATCCACTTTTTCTTCTATGTTTTCTCTGTTGTAGAATAAATTGACATGTATTGTGTATTACTACATGCTACAGCGACCGCCCAATGGAAACACAAAAGTGGTCTTTGTAGACAGGTGGTCAGTTAAGCAGGTTTGACTGTATAACATTTCGAAATAACTCAAATACTTAATGTTCACTACATTTCAGCCCTTGGTCCAACGCACTATTAACAGTTATCTAGAGCTCTAACATATTTATAGACTGTTATGCGCCATAAGCGTCTCGAAATAGATTTACTGAAACTTACTCTTAATTCTATCCTCAACCCTAACTTCTAGCAACACACAATACTGAAATACAATTTGAAATGGGTGTCAATTTGCCATGAAACCATATTTATTATCCAAAGTTATCCTGATTATAAAACCCTATGAAACTAAGTTGTTGAAAAACAACGGAAAGTACTATTGTGTACTTGTCCCTTGGTTAGCAGGAAAGTTGAAGCCCACTGTTTTACAATAATGTGGGTTCAATGTGGGTACAATTTTAAAAAGAGTGAATTAATCCTAATTCTATTTTTGTTTATAGTGTATAATAGGGTAGTAATTTTCTTTATTTTAAATTTTAATCAACTAGAAATATAAACTGACACTTTGTTCAAAAGTCAGACCTGATATGGCGATTCCTTCTGCTGGTGGATCTAAAGATTCCATGAGTGAGAGAAACGTTTCCTTTGCTGATTGGCCGGATGGTTGTCTCTCTCTCCATGTCACCAACATGTCATAGATGGCCTGCTCTCTGTCACGGAACCTCCTGTATTCTATGACATCCAGTTGTTGTATGGTGAAACCAAGAGCTACTCCCAAATCATAGAACTGGTCTATTGTCATTGTTTGGGCTATTGTAAGGACATCAATGTCCGGCAGGTCACTTTTCAAGACTTCTTCCACAGCCCTGCAAGACAAAGTGAAGGTTTTCTGGTAAATTTGCTTCGTTGAAACTACTTTAAAACAATGGTTGTAAATGTATAAACATGGCGCTAATAACTTATGACAGGACATTTCCTTTTGTCCATATACATCATAGACCCAAGAATGATAACATAACAAATTTTCCGAAGGCAATGGCTTCATGGTGTATATGTACCGGTATAGCATTTACAAATTTAATACAGGAACTTCAGCTCAAGACCAAATGTTACATCCATTCTGATTTATAAAATTAACCAAAAGTTTGATTGCTTCATCGGCCCTATGAATATCTTTCGACGGAATAGAAACGGAGACTACCGAATCAATTTCTGATCGCCTTTGCAAAGTAAAGAATAATGAGGTGGGGAAACAAAATTGGTTGTATTTCACATTATCTATTCGAATTCATAATTATTTTGGTCAAGCCTTTAAATGAAGAAAGAAAACAGAGGTATCTGTTTAATGTATTCAAAATTCTTAAAAAGGATAAAGTTTCATTCCTACAAACGACATACATGTAGCTTTGTTCAAATAAAACAGCTTTGTTATCTATTACTACACAAATGCCTAAATTCAACTCGGGACCAAATGTTACATTCATTTAAATCTATAAACGCAACTTAAATTATTATTGCCTCATCGGCCAAATCAATATCTTTGACGAAACAGAGTGTTGAAACGGAAAAATGTCATCGAATACGTTTCTTTTTACCTTCTACAACGAAGAAATAATGAGATGTAAAGTACTTGAATTTATAATTATTTCCTAAAAATTAAAAACAAAAACAGAAGTATTGTTTGGATCTATTCCACAACGATTATTCTTAAAGAGTATAAACTTCAATTCCGATAAAGCTGATATACATGTAGTTTTGTCCAAACGAAACAGCATTATCATCTATGATGTATGATTTTAAGCTTACCCAACAAATGAAAGGGGCTCAGAAGGAGAAAGGTATTCTTGTCCATCTAAAAAGAAATGAAGAAAGGGCAAATTAAAGAGAAAATACAAGAATGACTTGAGCTGTTTTTTATTATTATCATTACTAATATTATACAACTTCCTCTGGTTATGGTTTCTAGTTTTCGAACAGTTTGCTGAACCCTGTGTCTAATGATTAAACTTACAGAAGAAGTATATGTATAATGAGTCATGTTAAATTGAACATATACAAAAAAGCGAATGAACATATGCCCCCATTTCGTATTTTGGCTACATTTTTCGGATAATCTTAGGCATTCATTGTTTAATGAGAAACATTGCATTCGGATGCAATTATCTGTAAGCGCTAGAATCATTTCTTGTGAGATTTATCCAAATATTTCACGTTCTTTCTTTGATCATACTCTTGAGTTACTAACCACGAACTGATAATTTGATGAAGAGAGATTAACTATACCCGTGTGTCTTATGATAAAAGCAATTGATCGAGACACCTCTAGGCTTCCAGCTTGTGTAATCGTAATGGTTATCACTGTGGAATATACATCATCATCAGTAGGAGTCACGGACAACAATATGTTGTGTCTCATCTTGCCACAAACATCCTTCAAAGAGAGAACCTGTGATATTGAAGTAAAAAAAAAATAACAACACTAAATTTAAAACAATGTCATTACAAGAAAAAATACGACAAATCGAGATATGTAAATTAATTTATAGCATACATTTATTCATAGCATTTCCTGTAATACCATCAAGATCACAACTTTTTTCGATAAATCAGCTCAAGGGCGATTTTAATACCCTAATGTATTTCCCCTAAAAATATTGATCAACTACGTCATTGTCATAATTTTACAATCAGATAGTTCTATAAGTATTATAGGAGGGTATTAAAAAATACTGATTCTTTTTTTAAAAGATGCGATTGTGTTTACCATGGATACATTCCCCAAAAGTACCAAATGTACCAATTGGAGGAGTGCGTATAGTAGCACTTAATTTATATGAAAGATGGTGAACGCCCCTCTCTTCTTCCTTGGTGTGAACTGCGTCTCCATCAAACCTTGGGCATCAATATGATGATGTTCGTGTCGGATAACTTAATCAAACATTGAAAGGGAATGTTTATTAACATTGCTCAGTAAAAATGTCAAAGTTAGAACGGTAAATCGTGAGAATACCAGTAGATGATAGAGGTTAAAAATGCCAAAGGTAAAAATAGAGGGTAAAAGGAGAGACAGACCCCTTTTGTTTACCTCTGACATGTTTACCTCCAACATTTTTATCTCTGACATTTTTAATTAAACCTGAGTAAATGTTAAGAAGAAAAAATAGCTTGATCATCAAATATAGCCTTTGCTATGAAAACACAAACGTTATATATTTGCTACAGATTATTATAGAAAACATTGACACGTCATAAAAATCCTTTTGAGTTTTGATTACCTTGCTATCAACTTGGTCGCCCTCTCGATGACACGTCACTGTGATGTCACCAGACTTAGATTCAACATTGAAGGGAACGGAGCGATGGCTCTTGTGGTACGACTGCTGCTTCTTCTCCTTTCGTATGTCCTATTTCATAGGTAAAGACTAGGTATCGTCAATACACATTAATGAGAAAACGCAAATTCTTTTCGGTGGAGAAAATGTTTTGAACCTCAACAGAAAACTATTAACTAGTTTATCACTTTTAGAATGAAGTGGTTCTAAATATTTATGGGCAGTGAGAAATCGCAGTTCTTAAACATCCATACTGACTCCTAGAAACATTTGAAGGTTTAATAATTTCTTATTTTTAATAATCCCAGCGTTTGGGGAAAAAAAAATATTTTCATCTATGGACCATTTTCGTAATGTAATGAAATTTAATGCACAAATCTTTGTGAAGTGTTTTGCTACAAAGTATTCCATTTACCAATTATGAATAATTGTATTTCAATAGTCAGAACGCGAATTGCATACATTACGTGTTGTTAGGTAGGACAAGCCATGTGTTTATCCAACATAGCAACAATTAATGTATGCAATCCGCATTTTTACTAGTTCAATACAGTTATTCGTATAATAATTTGAAACAAGGCACTTGACAAAGATGTGTATCTAGCAATAATTAATCAAATCGATCCGCATTCTGACTTTTGAAATACAGTTATTCGTAAAATGATTTGCAACGAGGCACTTAACAGATATTTGTGTATTAAATTTGATTACATTACGGAAATGATCATTTGCGTGAACACAAAAGTGGTTGATATCACTTGTGCAAATAAATGCGGGCTGAATACATCTGTGTCTTGATGCTATAGTTGGGTAAAATTTTCATTCATAATTTGTTTCTTTGTTTCTCATTCACCCTATCAAAGAAAAATAGAAATTGACAAGGAAAGTTTGTAGAGAATTCCCTAAAGTCTTACCTAAAGTCATACATTGGGAGTTTTACAAAACGTATTTGACCCTCTGTAACCATGAAGATGAAAGAATTTCTACATGAAGGGCTCTGTGTAGATGTTAAAAGACACAGACAATTGTATTATTCATTGAGGGCAAATTTGCTTAATACGGGACGAGATATGATAGCATTGCAGTTTTAATTATATCATTTAAAACGAGTAAACATTGACTACAATTCCTTTACAGTTTCATGAAGACTTTAATTCAACACGTAGCAATAAGACGGGCTTCCCCTAAAACAGAAATCAGACTGCCTGAAGAAGTCAGTAGGAACTGGTGAAACGTCGCGAAGTAGTTGTAAGTAAGAAATTGTAAGTAACGAATTGCAGCAATTGATGCCAATACTCAGGTGCTTTTTACTGACCGTTTCCATCCCAGGAAGATCCGCATGCATCTGCAGATAAACTCCAAACTCTTGTCCTCTCTCTATCTCGTCTGGGATGTATGGAGTGCATTTAAGTTGGTGTTGGATCACCTGTTGCTTGACAGGAATAAAAACCCACCACTCAGCACATTTTCCAATGTACAGCTCAAGATGTCTCTTGTACACTCTGCAGTAAGGTGGTTCGTGTGGTGAGCCGGATGATCTTTTTCTTGATGTCATTGTTACATCTGGTGTCAGTGGATAACAAAACAAAATGTGTTTTTTTAGAACGACATGGGGCCGATTTGTCCTTTGATCAGTGAAACCTTAGATGTGTACTGACATCAAATATTTATATCCATAGTGGGTGTTCTTGTCAATAATTATTATTCTGAATGATTTTGAATTTAAGGAGCCATATCAAACAGCACCAACTCCCCCTTCACCCCTTCCTCTTTACTGAAAGTTTCCAAAGATACATGTTAGTTGCAAATTGTTCCTCACAACGATGAGGACGATACTTCAACTTCAACTATAAACTCCGAGATCACAATCAGAAGTTAAGAATCAAGAGTTAAGACTGATTGTCTTCGAGAACACACCCGATGGTGGCCTGTACTACTACCGAAGAGAAAAAAATATATATAACACGATGATGATGATGGATTTTTCTATAGCGCCTGTGTCCGCCTCAGATGGGCGCTCGTGGCGCTTGCTTTACCACGTCTTCCAAATGCTAAAAATGGATCACGTTGCATCATTTTGTATCCCCAGTATTAAATATAGGTAATTTTCTTAATCTAAACCAATGGACTCACCCGTGCCTGGATACAATACACGGGAAACGATGTTTGGTTTCACTTGATCAGGGTTCATGACCAAGGCATAGTGTGGTATCCTGATCTTAACAGGTTGGTGGAAGATCATGTTTGGAGGATCACATCTGATCCCGTAGCAGACCACTGATTCATCATCTTTGATGTCAACACTAGGAGTGTCTTGTAAGAGGGTTAAAGTAATATTGCACCGGTCACTCTGGTGAACCGCCTCCGGAGGAATAAACATTGATACGCCATGGTCTTCTAGTTCAATTTCCTGACTGGTGTTCCTTCTGACTTCAACATAGACGATAGCAGGTGTTGATGGTTCGTCTGTTATTTATTTAAAACATAAAGAACTGACACGATCATCAGAACAGATATATTCTACAAATTAACTGTAAATTCAGATCGGAATAGTCATTAGAATGATATACCAATATATAAATATAACTTTCATCTCATTTCTGATTACAAAAACGATTCACTCTATTACAACTGACAAGTTGAGTTAATTACCCAAACACTGACGTTTCCTCCTGGTTGTAATAGTTGAATTAGGGTATATGGTAAATTTATAATATATTATCGATATTGCATCTTTATTATATCCATTTGTTTATTTATATATGCTTTTTTAAATTTGGGGCTCATCCAACGTTCATGGCTCGTATTTGGAATGCCGTTTTTTAGGGAGTACCCGAGTTAAATTTGTGTGTGCGATTAAGTAAATGGCCCAGACAATGAATTATCAAATTCTCTCTTCTTTGGAATGGAAAAAAAAATGATCATCGCTAGAGTTTAATATGTGACGTTCTGGATAAGAGAAAAGTTGTTTGTGTTTGAAGGACGTTCTTACCTCGATAAGACTGGATCTCCTCCAAAGAAGATAATCTGAAATTATTCAGTGCAAATGTAATAAAGTGGATATAAGTTATTTTTATACAATTTGTGCTGTGAAAAGGTGTATTTGTTTCAACGTATACAAAATTACTTAAATGGTATCGACATGAATCGAACAACTGTTTATTTTCAGACACTTATCGATAATCGAGGCCCATTATTAAAAGAAAGATACTCTTATCTTAGCATAATCTAGAAAAAGAAAAAAATACTTTTTTTTTTACCTGGCTATGCGTACAGTTCTCACAAAATCCATACATTAAAAAGAAACGAATTTGGTTTACAAAAAATATATTTAAAAGTATCACCTCGACAAAATCATCTGCTTGACCACTTCGTCCTTGGCATAGTGGATTGGTAAGTTGCCTATCTTGTCCCTCACATCTAACTTGGCTCCATTCTCCAGGAGATAAAACACCAAGGCCTTCTCAGGAGATAGTTCGCCCTTGTAATACTCATCAGAGATCTGGAACATTAATCAAAAATATACTTTTGTATTAGAATAGTATAGTTCACCAATAGCCAGGGTGAATGAGCAACATTGAGCATCATACGCATAGTTAAACGCTGCCTATTGGATTTACAGTAGTGGAAATCCCTATTTATGTTGTAACCCCCCCCCCCCCCACACACACACACACACACACACACACACAAACACGCGCCCAGACACCAACATACATGTACACATTTTCTTTGGCCAATCACTGGTATCATATTTTAGGATTCACTAATGACCTACGTGTAGAGAAGCATATATGTCATTGACACCGCCATGTAGTCTCCAAAAACGTACCAATACTTTCCCGTAACGTAATTTGTTGTCCAGACTCTCGTCGGTCTGGTGTCGGTCTCGTTTGTGTTCCTGGTATACAACTCACCTCTGTTAGTGTATCCGTGTCATGCATAATTTTGCCGCTCTTGTAGCAAAGTTTAATGGCTCTGTGGAGACACGTCTGGCCTTCAGTTGACTGGACATCGAGATCAGCTCCCTCAGAAACCAACTTCTCTATAGTGGAGGTATGACCGTCTTGAATGGCGAGATGGATACCCGTTAAATCATTCTGTTTGAGCTGGATATAAGATAATACGCGGCAGGAAAACTTGAGAATTAATTTCTGGGAACAAAAGTACCGTCAGCTGATCAACTAATCCAATGATCCGAATACGTTTTGAGCAACCATCGTAATTTGTCTATGAAATCTAAGAAACAGCATTGAAGTCTATGTGATGTTATAATTAGTAATGGTTATTGGTGTTACAAAATTGAGCTGGTCAAGTCATACAATACCTCCACATTATCCTTCTTTTTCTGGTGATGCTAGAGCACATCTAACAAAACAACTCCTATGTTGATATTGTATGGTCTGTTTTAAACAGGTGGTCAGCTATGGTGAAGCTACTTGTCAATGTACACACCACTGTCCCTTGTTAGCTCACTAATGTTTGACATATAATGCACAAGATGAATGAGATCTGGAGCATTTGTTTAGGGTGGAGCTAAGCAGGTCTGAGAAAACTATTTTAAAAATATATATATAAAAACCTATGAAATACACATGTATTTAGATGTTTGAATAACAAAATGTGAGTTGTATGCAGCCCTGCACATCAACAGAAATCAATTTATTTTTGGATTTCACCCCACCTTTAATTCAATTTCAGTACTTCTTGTTTTATAAATACATCAAGGTAGAGACAAATTCAACATGAAGTGTGTTTTCAATATTTTTACCTTGCAATTCGAATGATTGATGAATAGATCAGCGATGCTTTGGTACCCAAGGAATGAAGACAATTGTAGAGGTGTCTGCCCATTAATGTCTCCTACGTCAGAACATGCTCCTCCTGTCAGAAGGACTTCAACGACATCAAGGTAACCATTCTGAACAGCATAGTGTAGAGGCGTCCTACCATCGTTACTACGATTATTCACCTGAGCTCCTTGAGTGATTAAGTACCCGGTGACATCAAGATGACCTTTGAAAGCAGCACTGTGTAATACATTCAAACCTCTATTTTCTACCTTATTTATCTCAGCTCCTTGGTTAATGAGATATTTGGTGACATCAAGATGACCATTCATGGCAGCACTGTGTAATGCAGTCAAACCTGCATAGTTACCCTTACTGACCTCAGCTCCTTGACTAATGAGATATTTGGTGACATCAAGATGACCCCCCTGAGCAGCAAGGATTAATGCAGTCCAACCGTCGTTACTACCCTTGTTCACATGGGCTCCTTGGGTGATAAGATACCTGGTGACATCAAGCTGGCCCTTGAATGCAGCACTGTGTAATGTATTCAAACCGCTATGTTCTCCCTTATTTATCCCAGCCCCTTGGCTAATTAGATATTTGGTGACATCAAGATGACCATTCATGGCAGCACTGTGTAATGCAGTCAAACCTGCATAGTTACCCTTACTGACCTCAGCTCCTTGACTAATGAGATATTTGGTGACATCAAGATGACCCCTCTGAGCAGCAAGGATTAATGCAGTCCAACCGTCGTTACTACCGTCATTCACCTGGGCTCCTTGAGTGATAAGATACCTGGTGACATCAAGATGACCATTGAATGCAGCACTGTGTAATGCATTTAAACCGTCATTGTCTCTCATATTCACCTCAGCTCCGTGACTGATGAGATATTCGGTGACATCAAGGTGACCCTCCTGAGCAGCACTATGTAACGCAGTCCTGCCGTTATCATTTTCCTTATTCACCTGTGCTACATGACTGATGAAATGTTTGGTGACATCAAGATGACCATTTTGAGTGGCATTGTGTAATGCAGTCCAACCTCTATTATCACCCTTATTTACCTCAACTCCTTGACTGATGAGATATTTGGTAACATCAAGGTGACCATTGAAAGCAGCATAGCACAATGCAGTCTTACCGTCATTATCTCCCTGATTCTTCTCAGCTCCTTGACTGATGAGATATTTGGTGACTTCAAGGTGACCATTGGAAGCAGCACTGTGTAATACAGTCATATCGTCATTATTTCCCTTATTCACCTGAGCTCCTTGACTGATGAGATATTTGGTGACATCAATATGACCATTGACAGCAGCATAGCACAATGCAGTCTTACCGTCATTATCTCCCTGATTCTTCTCAGCTCCTTGACTGATGAGATATTTGGTGACTTCAAGGTGACCATTGGAAGCAGCACTGTGTAATACAGTCATATCGTCATTATTTCCCTTATTCACCTGAGCTCCTTGACTGATGAGATATTTGATGACATCAATATGACCATTGACAGCAGCAAAGCACAATGCAGTATTACCGTCATTATTTCCCTTATTCACCTCAGCTCCTTGACTGATGAGATATTTTGTGACATCAAGGTGACCATTGAAAGCAGCAAAGCACAATGCAGTCTTGCCGTCATTATCCCCCTGATTCTTGTCAGCTCCTTGACTGATGAGATATTTGGTGACTTCAAGGTTACCATTTGAAGCAGCAAAGCACAATGCAGTTTTACCGTCATTATTTCCCTTATTCACCTCAGCTCCTTGACTGATGAGGTATTTGATGACATCAATATGACCATTGAAAGCAGCAAAGCACAATGCAGTCTTACCGTCATTATTTCCCTTATTCACCTCAGCTCCTTGACTGATGAGATATTTGATGACATCAATATGACCATTGAAAGCAGCAAAGCACAATGCAGTCTTACCGTCATTATTTCTCTTATTCACCTCAGCTCCTTGACTGATGAGATATTTGATGACATCAACATGACCATTAAATGCAGCACTGTTTAATGCCGTCCATTCAAATTCTCCTTTATTCACCTCAACTCCTTGACTGATGAGATATTTGGTTACATCCCGGTGACCATTAAAAGCAGCAAAGCATAATGCAGTCCTACCGTTATTATCTACTTGATTCACCTCGGCTCCTTGACAAATGAGATATTTCATGACTTTAAGGTGACCATTGGAAGCAGCACTGTGTAACGCATTCCTACCGTCATTATTTCCCTTATTAACCTCAGCTCTTTCACTGACGAGATATTTGGTGACATCAATATTACCCTTCCGAGCAGAAAAGCGTAATGCAGTTGAACCCTCGGAAGTTTCCTTATTCACCTCAGCTCCTTTGCTGATAAGATATTTGATGACATCAAGATGACCATTCTCAGTGGCAATGTGTAATGCAGTCCGACCTCTGTTATCACCCTTATTTACCTCAGCTCCTTTACTGAGGAGATATTTGGTGACATCAATATGACCATTAAAAGCAGCAAAGTGTAATGCCGTTAAACCCCTATTATCACCCTTATTTACCTCAGCTCCTTTACTGATGAGATATTTCGTGACATCAAGATGACCAATGAGAGCAGCAGAGTGTAATGCAGAGGAGCCGTTCTTGTTTTCTTTGTCCACGTTAGCTTCATGGCTGAGTATAACTTTATTTGCTTCAAGACGTCCGTGTGATGCGGCAAGATGTAAGGATGTTTTTCCATCCGGAGACGCCTTCTCCAATTCAGCTACATGATCTTCCTGGTTATACTGCAGGACCGCAATATGGAAGGATGTGTATTCATCTTGGTCTGCCTGGTTTATGTTAGAACCCTGTTTTATCATTTTGTTGACATTTTTGTGGCTTTGGATTTTACTCCTCAATGCTGCCTCATTGACCTTTTGATTCATGCTCTCCACATCCCATAAAAAATTGCATAATTGAACCACCAGTTTAACACTAAAAGGAGACATCCTAATCTAGCAGAGAATTGTAATCGTCTTCTCTCATTACGCTCAACTTCGAAATGGTACGATTAAGATTCGAAATCTTTGCAAGCAGATAAACCAGTTGCATTATGCATGTTACAAGCATAAGCATACAACACACTGATATTTTTTTTCTTTCCCCGCAACGTGCAGTTGTAGTGTCGTTTTCAACAAGTTCCAAAGTCCTATATTTGCAGTGAACTAAATCGTAGTTCAAATATTTGTCATTCATATTTCACCGTATTATGGGAGTCCCTGTTGAAAAAATAAGTCAACGTGGCGTAGTGCACTTGGGTAGACATTCATTAGAAGTCCCAGCCACGTCTCCCGTGCAGGCTTAGGTCGCCTGGTGCCTTTTTTGAGAATGTTAATCTGCTTTCTTGGAATTAAGAACACAAGAGTTTGTCAATATGTATTAATATATACCATGCATAGTTAAACGTCGAATTCCAAGAAGGGATGAAAACACCCCCTCTCTCTCTCTCTCTCTCTTGTAGGAAAGGTTAAATCACAATGATTGGAACTTTAGTATTTGATGCGAAGATTCCCAGCTGCATCAAAACTCATAAACGGAGTTTTTGCTAACCCAAGGGTCATGGAATACCCTGACCCGTAAAACACTTCAATTTCAGGTGCTGCAGATGTATATTTTTATACGATACTTTGGAGACACAATTAAATAGATTACTTTGAAATAGACATATTCCATTCCTTCTTTTTTTGTTTTATTTGTTATCTGCACCCAGGCTTCTTGCAGTCATATGCATGCAGCAGCATATTTAAATTCGCTTATTTTAATTTCATATGAGATGACATTGAGATTATCACGGCATTGTCTCGCTTACAAATTGGAATACATACAGTACATTTTGCAAGGAGTTTTGAATTTTGACCTGTTCAGAATAACCCACGTTTTTTTCCTTTGCCAAATACCGATATATTCAGCTTCAGCCTTGTAGACTTGATTTTTTTCTTCCCGATTACATGATGTATGTTGCAACTCAGTAAGGGTTACTGTACCTTACGATCTATGATTCCATCATGAAAGGCAAATATGTACATTGTTTGGAAAGAGAGCAAAACACCTTTCAAGTCTTTTGTAGATCAATAGAGTTTTTCACATGATTGGATGTGGTTTCATGCACATTTTTTGTGATAATAACCCATACAGTGCCATTAAAGCATTTTTTTACACAAACCCTGCATGTGAATCCCGTACATTATTATGCCTAGTATTCTTAGAGTTAAATTTCTTTAGAATTCCCCCTTTTGATAATCTGGCGCCTGTTGTTGGCATCGCTTCAAATACTGAAATGGGTACCATTATGCATGTTTACACTCCATGAATGATAACCTCTCTGTTATTCAGTTTTTGACAAAATAGAGTTCACGAAGTAAAAGAGACGTCACTAGCCAGACAAATTATTAAACTCTATCATTTCGAGAAAAAAAGTGTCGCTATTGTGGAATAAAATGTAGAGAGGGTTGAATCACATGCCGGAGGGTTTTTAATTCTAAATGCTCAACCAAGAGCATAGATACCATTATAAATATGGACAATTGAGCGATAAAAAGCAGCACTTGTAAAAAAAGAGATTTTGAAATGACTGGCTATGTACGGTAAAGATAACATTTCTGGCTCTTTATCGAACGTTAACCCGCTCAACAACTGGGTAAATGGAACAGGTTAGAGCCTGTATAATTATAAATATACATTAAAGATACAATGTCCCTTTTGCAGCCAACTTCAAATTCTGTAGAACTTTGCAGAAATTATGATTATGTCTTGTATGTCCTATCTGTGAAATTTAAACATTAGCAGTGTCCTAATATTCAAAATATGCAAAGAAACACGTTTACTTGCTAGACTTCACTGTCGGACACTATTGAGTGACTGACTGGCTTTTTCCATCTTTGGTAATAACATACATAAAATGAGCTGTAAAGGTTACATGAGCATTTGTCTATGTCAATAACCCACTTCTTGGAATGGCCAAAATTAAACTGATTGAATCTTTGCGCAGCATAAAACGTACGACCATTCGGTACAATGGGCTGAAAAATCAGACTATTACTTACTGGCTCTATAGCTCCTAAGTCGATTCGACAACTAATAGTCGTTATTTTCCCACTTAAAGACATTTTCAAGCCCCCCTCTTTTTAAGGAAGTTCTAAATTAGTATTGTCTTTCAAATGCCGTTTGAATTAAACCTTTTCATTTGTTTGGCCTGCAAATGGGACATAGTACCTTTAACGTTTGACAGTGACTAAGGTAAAGGTGATCAGATTATAGGTCTGTGTTCTCAATCAAATTTCAACAACGATGAAATGCTACCCATACGTGTGTGTGTGTATGTGTGTGTGCGTGTGCGGGTGTGTGTGTGTTTATTATATTCAATTGTATGTTTTTGCTTGTATTACACATATGTAGAAATAAAACAAATTGAAGAAAAAAGTGTTCGTGGATGTATGTGTGTGTATACATATAATATATATGGTTATTATTATCATTACCGTTACAATTGTTTTATTCAACAAACGTTTCCATTATAGGTTACTTCAATACGTTTCACGAAAATTGAGAAAAGTTCTGCGTCGATTAATTCGGGTACTGCAAAAAGAAAATAATTTGGTTAGTAAAACTTAAATCGTAATACAATCGTCGAAAACGTAGTGCACTTTAATATAACCAAATTTCTAACCATTTTCGGTGCCAAGCCCTTTTATATGAAGTAAATCCATAATATTTACGATGGAAACAAATTTTGATTATGTAAATCAATAAAAACAGTAGCGAAATAAGAATCTAAACACATCCTCCAAGTGCTAATTGATAAAGCAAATCATAATACTACTTGGTATGATTCGTAATCGTATCCATTAGAAAATATGTAATGATTGGTTGTACTTTGGGGAAGGGTAGCAACCCCTCGCGCTTTAATAAATGATGCCAACATAATTCGGCTTCTTCCTAGCTACCTTGATACATTAAATAATAGATTAAGACTTATGATGGTGTTTCATGCTTTGTATGCATAATATTGACATTAAAATTGTGCCTCGGCAGATGACGCTAAAGGACTTAAAGGCTTTGTTACAGAAGAGTGTAGGAATTGCACAATAGGTTATGGTTCTACCTGAATTAACTCGGTTGAGAGCCAGAAGGGCGTAAACCTCTGTCAAATAATGTGAGTTAACGTCATTTTGGCACCGAGGAAACAAACAAAGTGATCAAACTTGTACCATTTTGGGAAATACCGACGTGCTAACGTCATAGTTGTTAGTCGTCCAGGTTACTGGTTTCAAACAACAGAGCCTTCGCATAACTGAGGTTTACAGCGGAATCATTCATGCGACGGGCTGGAGCATGGAAAATTCAGCGTTTGGTGCTTGTGTGATCACCGGTACACGCCATTGTATAGCACAACATTGTTTGGAACCAGCAAGCTTGACAAGTTGGCCAGTATGACGTCACACTTCGGTGCTGTATTCAATCCGTTATAGAAATTCGGCGTGACGAGACAGAACAAAATATATGTCGAATTGAAATAGGATTGAAGTGTGGTAAAAATTCGTACACAGGAAGCAAGCTTGCAATGATGGGATATATATAATTACTTTAGGAATTCATCAACTATAGAAGGTTTGCCTGAATAAAAACGAGAAACGTACTAGAAGAAGAAAATCAGTACGAGTTTTAAACGCATTGGACAAAAAAGGGAATGTTTTCATAACTAAATTATGATGAATATTCCATTATAAAACTTAAGTTATGGTGTATGATTTCGTACACCAGGAACACTCCCATTTGTACAATGTGGTTTGTGCGTTTTTACCCGACTGCTGAGAAAGCACTGCGCTAATTATTGATGGTATGATTCGCAACTGTTTCCATTAAAACAACATTTTATGATTGATTGTATTTCGGGAGGAGCAACAACTCCTTACGCTTTAGGCAAGACGCATATTCTAAGGGGGGAGGGGGGAGGCGTTTGTATGTCTCTTAAAATTGCAGGTTCAAAATCATGTTTTTTCAAGCGGCGTCACTCCTCCCATCCCACTCCTATGCCCCCCCCCCCCAACACACAAAAAAATTTAATGCTCGTACTTACTATACTATATATTTCTACCCACAATGTTTACCGAAGGAACAGGAAGAGAGAGGGAGAAAGAGAGATAGGGATTAGGATGGAGAGAGAGAGAGAGAGAGAGAAAGAGAAAGAGAAGGAGGGAGAGAGTGGGGGAGAGGGAGCAGTGGCCTTTCAAAGCAGTGGTATTGGGAGGGGCAAAACATTTTAACTTTATGTGATCCATATACCTTTGGTATGGAGGGCCCTTGTTTGCGAAACTATTTGAGGAAGGAAAGGTAAGTATCTTCTTTTCCTTATTTGGTCGAAAATCTGTCAGCAGGGGCACGTACATTGCCTACCCCTGCATTTTCTTCAAGTTGTGGGAGGATTTGATCCACAAT
>JAVYIG010009898.1:0-73787 GCA_035222895.1 Strongylocentrotus droebachiensis
GATACATAGAACAGCGTCGCTTGATATTTACATTTTATTCATTCCCCGTCGTTCTCTTTCACCTGTAATCCTGTGTCGACACCATTGATATCTTTTAGCCGATGTTTATACATGAAATTGGTATCAGTTTCATCGAAATCTTCCAGGCCAAGACCGAAAGTGATGATACCCTTTCCTCATCAACACCCCGTCACGGCGCCGCGCTCCCCGCGTCGAAATCCGAGACGGTCCTAGGTAGAAACTTCGAACTTTCTTTCGCATCTTTGGAGCTTCTAAAGCGGACCACGTCGAAAGACATCACTCTTTAAAATTCAGAGACACATACAGGGAATGGGGCTCGATTTCGCGATAAGCCATGATCAATGTTTAAATGAGGTTTTTGGTTCCGATCGCGAAAAAGGAATGGAGGTGGAAAGAGGAAGTGAAACATTCGTAGACACGGCATAGGTAAACTTGTCCCTCGCGAGGATTACTGCTTTTGCGTCAGTTTCTTTGCAATTCGTGGACTAGAACAGGTATTTCTGATCGGTTCAATGAATTCGTGGCCCTTATTTCTCTTCAATAACTGTTACGATTAGGTAATTCAGCTTGGAGGCATTTATCTTCAATGTAAAGCGTTATTTGATACAGATCCCTATCATGCCTATGGTTAAATGAAATCGGATATAAATTAGGTTCATGTCATGTGATGTGAAGATGGAGAGTATAGAGAGTCTTTCATCACCATCAGACAAGACGTTCACTTTTTTGATAAAAAAAGAATGAATAAGAATTGTTGCAAAAGTTTGAATGAGTTTGGCCAAGAAACAAAGCTAAAGAAGACGAATGGCGGCAGTAAATTTCACGGTAGTCACCTCGGTAGCGATAATAATGGACACACTAAAGACAATACAGTATAGGTAATGGTGGTGATGGTGTGGTGACGATGTGGTGATGAATGATGATAATGATGGATAACGCAGTTGATGGCGTAGATGATGACGTTGATGATGAGGATGATGATAATACCGCTGCTGATGATAACGATTGAAACGATGATCGGGAGGTGTTTCATAAAGCTGTGCGTAAAGTTACGCATGACTTTACGAATGACTTAAATATGAAGAGCTAAACCGGATAATCAATTCCTTTTAATTGCATAAGCTAAAGTCAAAATATGCAGATGTAGATAAACCTTATCATTATTAACAAAACATTTTAATGCAAAGTGCATTTTGGGCTACAATTTAATTGAGATTATGGGAAATACAGTCACACTTTGTTAAAATGTCAGGAATAAATGTGGGCATCCCATTTGGCTCTTCATATTAAAATCATTGTAAAGTCATTCGTATTTAAACTTTACGCACAGCTTTATGAAACACTCCCAGGTATGAAGATGATAATTCTGATGATGCATTGTGATGATGGTGATCAACAGTTTGTATAGACGCCCATCATGATCATGACTTATCCAATTGAAAAGAAATGATTTGTGTTGGTCCGACTATTCTTCTTGAACGTTAGAAAGAATCCCAAAAGTTTACAATTCAAGTAACACCTGTAAAAGTGAATTTCACTTTTTTGTGTATCGAACGACACAGGGGTAGGTATTCTCCCCCACAACACCGCTACTGTTGCGCTTTTTTCTGTCTACGCCTTAAATCAAGGATAAAGTAATACTGATCGTTTTAGGATAAGCTCTCTTAACAGTCTCTACATTACAAATATTCAACTTTGCAATACCCTGGTTTGTTAATAATTCAGGCAGGAAGTAATGGCAAATAGGAAGAATATGTTGACTTGAGGAAAGAGAACTCAAGTGGAAATAATCTTTTGAATTAATTTATTTTAACAAAAGAAGAAATTATGTTCCCTGTATATATCATAATGTTATGTAATCCTGACCAAATATCACTCGTGTAATTTTTCGTCAGCCTCACTCTCACTGCTAATGTAAAGGATAATGTCATTCGGGATTCTCAAATGTGTCAGATAACATATTTTTGTCATAATAAATTTCCCGAGCTCCTGAAAGACAATTTGTCTTTGATGTCATTCAGTTCGTCGCATGTAGATGTGAAACAACCATATCTTTTAAAGTTACGAAATATTAAACAAAAATGTTTTCCATTGTTTGGGAGAAACCATGAACGGTTTTAAAGCAAACGATCAATTCATATAAGTGTTATAATGGCGCTCATGTGTAAGCGAATGAAAGTGATTCGTAATAATATTGTTCACACCCTAACCGCGAAAAAGAGTAAAGAATTGAAACAATTATCGTCGCGCACGCTAACGCACAATCGGCGACACTGGCTGATACAAAGCCGCTATTACTTAGTACGCACCTCAATAACGCTAGCCAAGCAATGGTTTGCGGTTCGGAAGGCGACAGACTAGAAATGATCGCCTGTGATCGCGCGCTGAGAATTTGTCGCGCGAAATAATGGCAGGTGAACACGCTTATAGGACCTCCCTCCATCACTTTCCACATGATTTGTGCAGCCATACTTCTTTTCTTCCCTGCCCCTAGTCGCTACATGTTGAGAGTTTACTAAACATGTAACTAATTTTTTATTATCAGTTTGTCTTTGTTATACCATGAACTTGAATTGATTTTTTGTTGTTGATGATGATGATGATGATTCACAGCATTTGTATGGCGCCATTTATCTGTTTCAAAAAACATTCAAAGGCGCGAGCTCCTCCAATAAAGTTAGCATTTAAATCAGGCGCGGATCTACGGGGGGGGGTTTAGGGGGTTTAAACCCCCCCCCCCTTGGGCGGCCCCCCCCCAAAAAAAAAAAAAAAAAAAAGGGAAAAAAAAGAGAAAAAAAAGAAAAAAAGAAAGAAAAAAGAACGCACGCTGGAGAGAAACCCTTTCAAGTGCAAATATTGTGAGAAGATATTCAACTCATCTGGTAACTTAACCAAACACATGATAACTCTGGATATAACTGTGTATTTAACTGTTACTTGATTTAAAAAGACGTTATCATGCACTGCTTTTTATGGTCTCCATTGTGTTAATAGATGCCAGGAAAACATCACTTACGGGGTTCAAATAAACACCCCAAAAAAAAAATCGGCTCGCCGCTTCGCGGCTCGTGGACGATGCTCCGCATCGTCATTATTTTATTTAACTGTTACTTGATTTAAAAAGACGTTATCATGCACTGCTTTTTATGGTCTCCATTGTGTTAATAGATGCCAGGAAAACATCACTTACGGGGTTCAAATAAACACCCACAAAAAAATCGGCTCGCCGCTTCGCGGCTCGTGGACGATGCTCCGCATCGTCATTATTTTGGTCAAACCCCCCCTTTAGCAAAAAGCTAGATCCGCCCCTGTAAATGTCTGAAGGAGGATGTGACAAAGAGAGAGAGAGGGAGAGAGAGGGAAGACCAGGGATTGGGGTACAGAAAGATCTATTTGGATGATTTCTGCAGAAAATATAAAGGAATTTTAGACAGAATGGGTGCGAAGCCCCGGCATGGCACCCAAATTAAAGTCGTCACTGTGTATTCTATCGGAGTTAAACATAGAACAGAAAGGCAACCTAGAATACCAGTACTGTTTAAGACAAGTTAAATGAAATGATATATCTTAGCCGAGGAAGATTATTGTTTCCTTTCATGTAGTAAATGCTACAACCGTGCCGTTTATTACACGGTAGGACACTGTTTCGTATGACACGGTGTGGACGTTCAACAGTACAACGCGCATTAGGGCGCGTGCCGCGTCAATTTGCGTTACCACTCGGCACGTTAGTGGTGAAAACCTAACGCCCATATCTGTATGATATCACAAATCGTACCGGCCTGTTCGATGATCATTCGCATGTTTTATTGCATAATGAAACTATGACAGCTTGTTGAGGAAGTGTTGTCCACACTTCAGCGTTTCGCTTGCAAATGAATCACTTGATCACCTCTCCACGCTAATGTTCCCTCCCCGAATCAAATCTAATCAAGCAAAACAGCAATAATTACTCTGGAAAATCACACAAAATGTCCGAAAAATAGTGAATCCGTCTATCACGCTAAAGGAATCATATACCAAACAGGTTTTGCGTTTTTTTACACGCCTAATCTCCCGTCGTCAATCCGGGCGTGAAGAAGGGAAACTGTCAGTTTTCTGATAGATGACTACATTAAACATCTTATTGAAATCACTAAAGCATGTCCATTCCTCTCTTTCTCGCTTTCTCTGTCCCTTCCCTCTCTTATCCCCTTCTTTCATTTCCCACTTTCCCTTTCTCCCTCTCTCTTCCCCTATCTCCCTCTCTCTTCCGGTATCCCTCTCTTTATTACACTCTCTCTTCTGCTCTCTTCCTTTCTCTTCCTTTCCCTTGTCTTTCTTCCCCATCTCTCCCTCTGTCTCTATCGTACATTTTACATATTTTAGGTTTTAAGCTAGGTACAATACAGTACAACACATTTATAGCATTTTGCTTGAAAGTTATAATTTGTATGACAAACTGTCTGTTAAAACAGAAATGATCCATCTGTCCCTTTTTCTCCTTCTCTTACTATCCCTCTTTCCTCCTTTCCTCTTTCTCACCTTCTCTTTCTGTCTACTCTTTTCATACTTGTTCCTTTTGTATGTTCACCCTCTGTGCCGCTTTCCCTAATTTTTGTCCACATTTTCTTCGTTCTTTCGTTCTTTCTTTATTGGGTAATTCTTTAGTACATCCCTTTCTTTCTCTCCTGCCTTCCACTCCCCCCCCCCCTCTCCCCTTCTCTCCCCGTATCTCTCAATATTTGCAAATCCTCCACTCTCTTTCCCTCTCAAAGGCAATTTGGTTTTCTGCACCTACTGTAGGCTTCAAACTTGTTCTATCAAAAGCGAGGGAAATTGCTCCCATTACGGCAGTAAAAGTAGAAATGATGAAAGGGACTTGGTAGTTAGAGGTTATAGTTGATAACACCATTAACAGAAGGTTGAAGGAGAGGAAGAGAGGAAGAGAAGATAGATATAGAAGATGGAGAGAGAGAGAGAGAGAGAGAGATAGAGAGAGAGAGAGAGAGAAAGAGAGAGAGAGAGAGAGAGAGAGAGCGCGCGAGATGAAGAAAGGAATGGGGAAACGCAGCGAGAAAGAGAGAGAGAGAGAGCACTTTATGTTAGATGGAGAAAGAGCGTGTGTGTGTGTGCGAGAGAAAAAGTAAGAGAGAGAGAGAGAGAGAGAGAAGGGGGAGGAGGAAAAACCAAAAGAGCAACAACAAAAACAAACAAAAAACATACACATTAATAAATAAATGCAGAGGAATAGAAAAGAATGTTAAAAACAAATGACAGCATTAAAATAATAATCGTGCAACAACTAAAACTATTTATAAAACAAAAATCAGATGACATTGTGCAAAATTTAAGTCCGATAAATAGAATATTGATATAGGCTATATTTAAACGTTTCAATTGCACCCCAAACAATACGTAATTCAGGGGTAGTTTATGGCACACATTTATAATTATACAGTATACATCCATAAAATGTCTGGATCCATATTACCGATTTCCCTTTGTCGCTTGACGTCCAAACTGGCCATAACAAAGAGTCTTTGGACCATGGTTCCATAGAAAAATAAAAATATATATCATAGTGATGCCAAGGAGCAAATGAATTATGCGAACAAAATTAATCTCACAAGATTACGCGTTTGTCACACAATGGGGAACTGTAACCACAATATTTATTGGATTAAACACAAACGCGTGAGAGAGAAAACAAGAGTGATTTGAGATAGATATAATTTTGATATAGAGAGATAGATACATAGATAGAGAGAGAGAGGGAGAGGGGGGGGGGGGAGAGGGCGAGATAAATTGGGGAGGGAGAGGGGGATTTTCCCGACTGCCTACCAGGTTTATCGTAAATTTACTTTGCGATATGACATCATTCGATAATAATTATCCTTGCATAAAATGTTGTAAGTGGTTGATATTTCATTATAATAAACTAAGTAGGGGGCTTACTACGACTACTAGTAGGCCTACTACGACTACTACTACTACTACTTATACTACTACTACTACTACTATAGTAGTAGTAGTGGTAAATGGTAATAATAATATGAAAATGATGATGATGATCGACATCATCATCCTCTCCTGTTCAAAGACATTTTTAACTAAACATGCCAACGTTTGTTCATTAATATGAACATAAGCGATTTTTCAAGAGCAAAAATTATCAAACGAAAAATGAGGATGAGAATAAGAAGAGTAGAAGATGAAGAAGAAGACATAAATGGAGAAGAGGAAGAACAAGGAGAGAAGGAAAGAAAGAAGGAAGGAAGGAAAAAGAGGAAGATGAAAAAACAGAAGAAATTAAGAAAATAAATAAGTGGCAAAAAGAAGGAAATAGAGAGAGTTGTATTGCAGGAAGGGCAACAACAAAAAAGGAGAAAGACATGAATACAATAATGAAAAGTAGAAGAGAAGAACAAAAATGTAATTGATAGGAAAAGAACATGATACTGAAACGCCTTTCTCATTTTGCAAGTAAACACATCGTTTCTCATTTTGTCTTGGCCTTGGTGTTGTTTTAATTTGTATGATCCAGTTGTACCCTTCCTTGAGAAGAATGTGCCGCAAGGTTATGTACGAGCATGTGGGAGGAGGGATGAGGAGGGGCTCTGGAATTAGGGGGAATCTGACTTGAGGGGGGTTCAGCAAATAAAGGGCGATGATTGGCAAAAGGACGATGACGTGGCAGAAAACATTGCGTGCTTTCTGGCAAATTTGAAGCTCTATTCTTTCAAAATGCGATCTAGGAAAATAAAGTATATTCATGGGTAAGCATGGGATGATTATTCTACAACGGATTCGATGATTCAAGCTTGGAGGGGGCTTGGTCGGAGGGGTGAATTTGTGTCAAGTTCATCTCCTGGAACCCCCTTGGGCTACGCCTTGAGAACCCATCGCTGCGTCTACCGATCGAAACGCCGCTTCGGCGTGCGCGAGGAGATTTCGTGATGAGAATTAGTTGCTGCCAGAAATCGGCTGCAGAAAGCTACTTTAGATAAAAGCTGCATCCAAGCAACCATGTTCTTTAGCGAGTATAATGCAGGGGCATATAGAAAGAACACACGCACTCAGCATCGCTCTGTCACATTTTCGCTTTGCCCTACGGCTCTACTTCTTCCAATCTTTTGATTTTCTTCCAGTTTTTTTTCTTCGGAGTTAGGTTTTCCCCCTCATTCTCTGAATTCTATTTTTGTGAAGATGCTGATGGTAAAAATCAAAGAGAAATCGAATTACACGCTCATTTAGAACTAGGGATGATCCGAATTAAGCCGCAAACTGTCGCCTTTCGTGCTGTGCTGACTACCATTACCCCAGGAGACGGCAGACCAGGCGACGCGAACTAAGCCAGCTAACTTTGATGTTCAAAATCTGTATGTTTATGTGTGTATACAGACGGTGACCTTTGTCATGAAAGTATTTAAAGGTCATCAGCGACGAGACAGGGAAGCTTAGAATATGAATATCTATTATTACAATCTCTATATTTTTAAACGAAAATTCTATGTCACTTTAAGAACGACATAAAATCAAAGGTTTTTAAATGTATTATATAGCATGATGGTTCTATTTTGATATGTGAGAAATCGACAGCATTTGGAGTGTCCAGAAATACAATTTAAATATTTTTCCTCTAGAATACAACATATTTCCTAAAGGCTAATATCTAATGTTTATTGTGATATACATTTAAAATATGAAAAAGAAAATTAACAATAATGTTCTTATAACTGCTGCAATATCAATAATTGTAAGTTGCGTCAATCTTTTGTCTGTTCATCTAAAGTGTGCGTTCAAATGATACCATTTTGGATTCTAACTATTTTAAGGGAAGTTATGATGCCTATTTTTTGTTGTGTGTTTCTTTTAGCCATCTCATTGGAATGTAAAACAAATTATGGGAATTACGGTTATAATTGTAATTGCAATGTTTGTCCATTATAACTCATCGCCAAAAGAAGGCCTTCAAATACAAAAATCATCAGCCCGGCAGAAGAAGAATGGGTGAGAAGAAGAAATAGAGAATATGATATAGAAATAAAGGGAGGGAGATGGAGATACAGAGAGAAAGAGAGAGAGAGAGAGAGAGAGGGAGAGAGAGACAGAGCAAATGAAGAGAGAAAAGGAGAAGAAAAAAGAGAGACAGATAATGGAAGATAGAAAGAGAGGGAGGGATATGGGGACAGAGAGAGAGAGAGAGAGAGAGAGGGAGACACATATAGTGAGAGAGAAAGAGAGAGAGAGAGAGAGAGAGAGAGAGAGCAAATGAAGAGATATACAATAGAGGGTGATGGAGAGATAGAGACATACAGCGCCAGAGACAAATATGCCGTATATAAAGTCACGTGACTTCTATTTCCGACAGATTTGTGGTTGATTGCATTCTAAATGAAAGGAAGGAGAATCAGTGTGCGCTGTGCGGACAAATCTGTTGTCATTGTACGGTACTTGAACAGTGTCAATGTCAAATGTAAGCTTATAGAATCACCAATACAAATTAAAACATTGAAACAAGGGTAGAAAGAGTATAAAACGTGATAGAAGAGAAATAGGGGTTAGAGAGAAAAAAGAGGAGAGAGTAAAGAAGAGATAGAGAAATTTAAAAAAAAATGTTGAAAACCATGAAGATAAATGCAGTAGCCTACATTTACAACTTTGCCCTCGGGATTGGCAGATGGAATGAGTTTCTTTTTTATCCAGACAAATTTAAAGGAGAAAGAAGCACATTAGCAAGAGGAATAAGGTAGTTTAAGTCATTTTGCGGTTTGAGATTATCTCCTCTTTTCTTAAAGTGTTCTTGTGATTTTGCTCTGGACCGCTTTTCGACGTGGTTCCACTTTTTTCCATACAGCCATCAAAATATGAAACATTTCGGAAGACAAATGAACAGGTAACAAGAGACAATGAAAGAAGACAAAGCTAAAGGAAATACTACAGTACAAACACTACATTCCGTAGATCTCCCTTATTAGGAATGCAAATAGAATGAGATAATATAATATTGTTTGATATCGACCGCCTTTTCTCATCGACGTGGACACAAGAAAAGCCGGGTCCACGTTTCAAAGACAAACTCTCTGTTTCCGCCCCGGTTCCCCCGCTCCATTCTAGCCTTGCGATCGTTTTCGATTTTGGAGAGGAAAAGGGAGAATGAGGAGGGGTTTAAGAGATATTAATTTCCTCGAATCTCTTTGATTAACTTGTCAGTGTCAATAGTAAAGATTGCGCAGTAAGGTTGGACTAGTTTTTGGGAGAGACGGAAGAGGCGTAATTGAAGACAATACTGCCACAAATGATTTGACAAGTTAATCTTTGTGGATGGTAGAAAAGGAAGTAAAGAGAGAAAGAGGGACGGTTAAGGGACATTTAAACAGTTTTAACCAAATACAGTGTGTATCTATCGACTGTTTAAATAAAAATTGTAATGGTCATGATTCGGTAATCGCCATTTCTTGAATGAATTAATATTTCCATGTCAACGAACGCTGAGAAGGTTCCTGAAGTCATGAAACAGAGTAATATACTCTCTTTCAAGTAAAAACATGCATTGCATATTGCATTAAATGGTCGTTTTTCCTATATAATATAGTCTCTCCGGATAGTGATTATCGGAAACCTCCTTAAAAAGAAAAAGAAAATGTTTTAGACAACATATCCATTTTGTATAAAGAGACGAGAAGGGTGGAAGGAGAGAGTTGTAGGGCAAGAAGGTCTGTCAAGTAAAGGGCTCTTGGGTCATGGGAGCATCGAAAATATTATCTGCATAAATGCAAGAAAACATGGGCAGAGAGAGAGAGAGAAAGAGAGGGGGATAGGTGGGTGAGGGGGTGGCAGGGGGCGTGTATTTTTTATTATTAAAAGTCGCCTGTTCCTCTCCGTTTCTTTCTTCCTATCTTTCTTGTTTTTCGCTATTCAATGGGGGGGGGGGGGGAGGGGGGAGGGGGGGGGGGGGCTTGTCCCCATGCCCCTGTTTATCTGCCATTGTACGTACATGCAGATATGGTTAAGAGTATTAGTGACGGTAGGATGTCAATATGGCTAGATAAGACTATAATAATGATAGCATGATAACAATTATTTCATTCATAAGTCAGGCAATAATGGAGAGGGGAAAAAACCAAGTTCAGAGGGAAAAAAAGTTTTTTGTTTAAAGGAGTAAAAAACTACCGAAGAAAGACATAGGTATTTCCTGGAAGATTAAGAAGTCGATAACAAATATATAAAAGAAAAAGAAAGAAAACAAATCTCAAAACGACATGAAGTCATGGGACTTGATCAGAAGTGAATTCAGCAGAGGACGAACGCTGGTGAAGACGAAAGAAACTGGTGAAGAAGAAGACCGCATCTTGCACCCGTCCATGTATAACTTACGCCCCCTCGAGTAGTGACATTGAACATATTGACACGCCAGTGAATCGCAAACAAGCTACCTTCAAACTGTGAACGTCCAATTAACCGTCATTTCAATTTGCAGACACTGTCAGCCGGGTCCGTGAACAGAGAACTTGACGCTGTTGTCATGGTAGTTTGGTATCGGAAATGGGCATCAAAAGAGAGGAGAGGATTCGGCGATTCTAATTATCTCGTCAAACAAGGATGGATGTAAGGTTTATTACACACGATAAATCTTAGATTTCCTTGATAGTGACTTGTTTGAGAAGTAGAGAGACAAGTGTATATTGAATTTAATGAGTGAAAGGTACAAACAAAGTTAAGTCCAATATACACTGCCGTCGTTATGAGCAATGTAATATAACATGGGTTAATTAATAAGCAATTGGCAGAGTACGTAAAATCAGCCTTTGTTTAGGTTATTAAAAAAAAACGTTACTAGCAGAAAAAATTATCGCTAGACCTCATGCTATATCAGGCATACGTGTTGGTAGCTGGTCTTGTTTTAAAGTTTACAGTAAGTCTATAAAGCCCGTTTCACTGAAGAAGTCGTCTCGATTGCGTCATTAGCTCCGTTAATTATATTTTCACTAATGTCACCTTCACATATTGCGTCAAATGTCACACACAGAATGAAGTCATTGACGCAGGCATACGTCAATGATTACGCTCCGTTCGCATAAACCTTATGATCAAACTCAAGCAGGCACGAGGGATTTTTTAACATTCATATTTCTAGTGTATACTGTATGTCCTACCATGTTCACTTTTCATAGTTAACTTTGCCTCTAATTGATACACATGTAAAAAGGCTATTAGAGTAATTGAATTTCTCAGAAGCCACTCTAAATATGATTCAGTTTCTAACTGGTTCCGTTTACATATGTTGCAAAATTCAACATCTCCAGACACATTATTTAGCTTGCAAAAATACACACCCCAAATCTGAATTTATACTGAGTGTATAGTTATCATGATTTTAAATGGTAATTGCAGTATAAATCTTTGCGCTATACAGTAACACGTCTCAGTCTGTACCCATCGCACACGAAGAGTCATGTACTGACGCAGAACTGCGTCAACGACTGCTGAGGTTTTGATAATTGACGCACTCTTCGATAGTGACATAGTACAGTACACTCAGTGAACGCGAGATGAAGAGTGCAAACACAAAGTCAGTGAATGTCGGGGTAATTGACGCGCGATGTGACAGTGTGGCATGGCATACGGTGAATTAAAACACAGTGCAAACTTAGCGTTGAATTATCGGCGCATGCACTATTTGCCTTTACAAGCGTTGGTATTGACGCACTGGGACGCTTCGTCTGCAGCGGTCAAACTACAGATGAAAATAGAGCGACAATACAATCACATTGTCTAATCAGTAAATTTCTCCCTGGAGATGAGGCAGGGGGAACATGATGTAATGGCCCATTCATTGCTCTTGAAAGTATACTAGCACAACCTTGGCGTTTGAAGCACGTTTAGGAACGTCATTACCCCTTGATGAAGTTCAGTTACACTTCATTTAGTCTTAGATCGAGACCGCACGTGTTTCAACATCCACCTCGTTAACGCGGTCATTAAAGTATCGCCTATACACCGTTAACGTTTTTGTTCGTAGCGGTTCATGTTCGGAAAAGCACACGAGGTTATGTTTTGCGCTTGTGTTGTCTGTGTTTAATGCCGTAACAATATCCTAACATATGTATAAGAATGGTTTTTTCCAATGCAAACTATGCTGTATTAAATTGTCAGCTTAGAGATGTATTTGACGAGTCAGACAGTACCATGCTATTTATATTTAAATATAATTCATGTAAATTGCACCACTGTTGCATCACTATATTTAGTACGTTTTCTTTTCATTTTTTATTTCATAAATTCAATCATTAATTTCATGGTATCGTAAGTGAGGTAAATGTAAAGCCTCGGTCACAAATGCCATAACGAACTGCTACGAATGCCGTACGAACGATTTTCAGACAATGGAACTTCGGGAAGACAATGGAAACCAAGGAAATTCGTACGGAATTATCATACGTACGAACCTTTGTGACCTAGCATAAACGGGACAAACAATTTCATGATTTTATGATATTTCTTTTTGAAGCGCTATAACATAATTATTATTTTGTCGAATAGATATACAAAAATGCTTATTATTTTTTTTTAAGCGGAATATGGAAGTATTTTAGAGTTTTAAACCCTTATCTAAGCGTGATGCCCGTTGTCCAAGAGGCGTCATCTGCCTGACGTAACATTGCGTCAGTTACTGGCGCGGCTCTTGACGTACCTTGTAGGAATGGCACCGTACAAAGAGTGAACTCAATGCAAAGTGAACGATGTATTAAAACATTGCTTTGGGACACTGGTGTTTGCACTCATTACCTGCACACGATGAAATGTGTGTGGGTGTGTGTGGGGGGGGGGGGGGGAAGGGGGGGGGGGGGTAGACACATCACAATCGGGCAGGGAAGTGGTAAAATTATATTTAAAAAAAAATAGTTATCTCATTACAATGTATTTCGATGACAAAGTTACCGTGACCATCTTCTCAAATTCTAGCATGCCATCAACATTTTGGAAACAAACTTGAAACTTGATAAGGAGGTAAGATATACAGTGTATCAGTCCCGTTGCGGCATTGCACTCGTACGTCTATGATAAGCATGTTTCTTTCTTTTTTCGTCTTTCAGAACCAGCAGCTAGTAGACGCAGGATACACACATAGGGATCAAAGTCATGGGTTGAAATAGAAAGGGCGAGTTGACAAACTTGTCTTGCTCACGTGCTAGGCTCGTTGCGTCCAAAGTGTGTGTGCGTCTCATGATCTGATCTTTGCCGGGTGATAGCGGTACTTTCCTATGCTTCATGCCGACATGGCAACTTACCAAGGGGATTCGTCTTTAAGAAAACCCATGAAAGACAAGGCGAAAAGGGCCAGGGACGGTCCAGACGCGCCAGAGAGAAGGAGAGAAAGGAGGGAGAAGAAAATGAACATTAATGAGTGTCCCTCATTGCGATGACGGCTCAACGACGCGAGGTGAATTCGAAATCAGACTTGAAAGGAAAATATCCCCAATGATGCCCTCTTCATCTGTTACAAGCTGAGGACTCCAGGCTTCACGTAGTACGGTCACTTGAACTATTGTCATTTGGGTTTCTTACTAGGAAATAAGTTCTCCTAAATGATTTTTTTTTAAAGCTTTATTATGCCCGCCCCTAAAACGTTGCTCATGTTCCTTTCAGGACGATACTATAGCTTAAGATAGCAATATCATACAAATTACAATTGATTACATTACGTATTTCGTTGAATTGTAGTATATCTGCCATGTCAGATGTAGGAAAGATAGTAAGCATATCAACAGGAACTCCAAATTGACACTAATGATTTTGCTGCATTTATGCAACTGTAATGAAAAACCTGTTTGTGTATATATCTGATATGTTGGGTCCTTCATTATTGAGTATCTTATGAATGACAGGTCCAAATTTCGCCAAGACGAACTTTCGCCTCTTGTCGATATAGAATTGTCAATTATTTACCCGGGCATTCGAAAAGAAAATGAATGGATGTTATAAGAAATATATTCCGTACCTCAAATCGAATATAAATATTTGATATCTAGTGATCATCGTGATGTAATAAAACAAATACATTGACAGGCTCGATAAGGGGTAGTGACCTTAACAGATATTTTTCATTCATTATTATGAGGGGGGAGAGAGAGAGAGAGAGAGAGGGGGGGCGAGGGGATAATGGGGAGTGGTTCACAGATAAGCTTGGTAGACGGACATGAAAAGCAACTGACTAAAAGCCAGGGAAAATAACATAGTGTTATCATACACTGATTGTAGTACCTACGTAATGCACGGATAAGAATCATTTGCTACATATAAAGATGTTGAAGAAAAGAATATAAAGAAAGATGCAAGAAATGACGACGCAACAAAACTTATTGGATCTGAAATTTGAATTATTTTAATGAAGTAATTAGGTATAATACTGTATAATAATGTGTATAAAACACAAGACCTGAACAAAATATTGATGTTTGAAAATACTGGGCATACCTAACACCATATAAGCAAATTTCAAAAAGGATCCATATTATATTTTGATCAAGAATACACTTAGGTTTTAACGTCTTTGCAATGATGAATTTTAAAGAATACATCGTTATTTCAGTGAATAGGTATGCATAAATTAACACAACAATTAGGCAGATATCTCAGATAGTGTTTATACCAAGAAAAGAAGCATGATGGTAACAGAGGAGAGAGAGAGAGAGAGAGAGAGAGAGAGAGAGAGAGAGAAAGAGAGAGAGAGAGAGAGAGAATAGAGAGAGAGAGAGAGAGAGAGGGGGATAGAGAGAGAGAAGAAAAAAAGGGTTTAAGAGAGAGAGAGAGGGGGAGGGAGAGAGACAGACAATGAGAGAAGCATGATCAGAGGAAGAGACAAAGATAGACTGAAGGCAGATAGTTATAGAGACAGGCGGAAAGAGGAATAGAGAAAAAAAGAAAGGGGAAGAGAAATGGAGAGAGAGAGAGAGATGGGAGCGATCTGAGAGGGATGGAAAATAAGTCAAAAAAATGTATCACACACACCAACAACAAAAAACGACGAAGAAAATATACGACAAGTATACGACACAACAGATTAGCCATGCCTCCAAGAAGAAAATTGGAGCGGGGAAAAGAAATTACTCTAATAGGAGATTAGAGTGAATGTCCGTCTCTTTTCCCTCTTTCCCCAGCTCAAACCTATGACAGCTTCCCTCTCATCCTCATCCTCATCCCTCATCCAGCCGATGGGTAATCATGGCTAGTCATAATAATGATCTGCGAGGAGAAGGAGTTTAAAAAAGAGACAAATCTTGTTTCATTTTCGTTGCTGCATGGCTTTCACTCGTCTTTTCCCTTCCCCCTCCTCATTTTTTTCTTCTTTCTGTTACAGCATTCGGTTATACAAGTATGTAGAGAGTATTTCTCCCGAAGCGTTGATTACGACGCCCAAATCCCACTTTTTGATTCGTCTGGTTTTATTTCCTAACGATGGCCTGTTGGCAATAGAGTCAGTTTACACATGCAATATGGTTATGCTCGATATATTTTGCTAGCTACTAGCACGAATGGAGTTAAGGTTGTAATTGAGAGAAGAGGGGCGGGGAGGATACTTGAATCCAATTACGTTTGGAAGAAAAACGCATTGTCACATTGCAATTGTTTTCTGGGTTTTCGAATATTTTGTTTCTCTTTCTAATTGTGAGGGTGAACATCAATGTCTAGACAAATATACGAACATGAGATTGTTTGGATTAGAAAAAGAAACTCAGATATATTTATAGAGATATGGGGTAGGGAGTTGGAGAGGGGGAGGGAAGGAGAGAGAGATAAAGAGAAAGAGAGAGAGAATGAAAGCGAGAGAGAGAGAGAGAGAGAGAGAGAGAGAGAGAGAGAGAAGGAGGAAGGAGAGGTGAGAGGGTGGTTGGATGAGAGAAAATATGACATGTAATTTTAAACAATAGCACTGCTTTTAATGCACCTGGGGAGACAAACGTTCAACATTCTTAATACAAAATAACAAGAGACGACAGATAATTAAGACATAAGCAGTTGATAGTATTTATATAAATCTATGAAATACATATACACACTACACACACAAATAACCCACACAAATACATATAATACCCAGAGAAGAAGTGTACGAGATAGAGTGTGCGAGATAGAGAGAGAAATATATTTTTTATATTTCCATAATCGTCCTTTGTCATTAAATATTAGCAATCATGTACGCAATGTACATGTATACTGCTATCCTTACCATCCCTTTCATCCCAATATCATAATCTCTTAAAAAAGTGTCTAATCCTATAAAATTCATCATCTCAAACCTAACGGCAGTCTTTCCCCTTAACCTCGTTTCCCTTCATAATTTTACCCATTAAATAATCCTTGATACCACTAATCATCTAATTTTCTTGTCTTCATCTTTTTTTGGTATCATCCACCTATACTGATAGAAGGAGAAGGAGGAGGAGGAAGAGGAGGAGGAGATGGAGGAGGGGCTCACCTGCGGGCAGCTATCAGGGTTGATCAAGAGAATACATGGCACGTATGACCGTACAGGTCTTAACGATATCCATTAGACGTAGAGCCTAGCAAGATTACACCGATCATAACTACGTCAACAGGGAGATACAGGTATAACACAGCTCATCAGGTGGTTATGAAAGGCTACTACGTGCTTGCATCGAGAACGTCGGGGAAATACAGCTTGCATTTGCAGAGATTATATAAAGTATTGCATTTTTTAAAATTACATCTCGTGTTTGTTATGCTTTAATTGGAAATGTGTCATTTGGCGTAATATGCCCGTTGCATAAGGGGAGTCATTTTAATGTCGAAGGGCTGCGTCAGTGACAGGCATGGTCTTTGACGCACTATTATATATATATTATATATATGCGAGATAAATCTAATCAATGACGTATGCTCTAACTGCCTTAACAGGCCTGAATGGCGCAGGTATAATGACGCAATCGAATAACGCTTCTTGTGCAACGGGTATTAGGCTGCGAGTTTCCCTTGTAGTCTGTCTTTAACGGACGTCGAAATTACTTCGGCCCTTAGCATGCTTAAAGATTAGTCAGATCATTAGAAATACTATCACCATCAGCATCTTTACCCTCCCCTTCTTCCCTTCCCTCCTTTTCCGTCTTCTTCTTCTTCTTATCCACCCCCTTCTGTTTCTCCTCTTCTCCTACTAATACCATTACAACCTTCTCATCATTATCATTATCATCATGTTCATCGTCGTTGTCATAGATATCATCAGCTTTATATTTTTATCAGCATTTAGCGTCATCAGCAACTTCCTAACCTGTGTTATCTTCTCTCTCATCATCACCATCATCATCACTCCATTTTAAATCAAATTATGATCAAGGTCATGATGGCTGTCAAAGTAAAATGATATTGAACGTACACGATATGAGTTATTATGCTCCAGTAGCAGAAACGTATCATTGTAATAGTAGGGCAAATCATAACGTGGTTACGATAACACCAGCTACACAGTCATGGATTCATTTTCCAATCCACGGAGATCAACCTAGTCATATTTCTTTTAAATTACAGGCTTTGATGTATCATCTCTGTTTACATTTTATTACAAAACATGGTAAAGATTTTTTAAAACTCTTCACTGGAAGTAAAAGTATGTCCTCAGCCTGTCATATCAATTTGTCATCACTCTCCACTCCTTCTTCCCCCTCATTATCCTCATCATCCCAGGTGCCACCAACACCATCATCCCCTGCCCTCGACATCATCATCACTCGCGTCACCATGGTACCGTGGTCGTACACGAGATCGTAGCTGGAGGGGGAATATAACGACGCGGGGATGACAAAGACAATATGATGAGGTAAATGAGGTATGCGCATACGTAATGTAGCCCCTGGTGGGTATTAGGGCGGGAAAACCATTGTACACTTTCCCGCCAGCGTAATGTACCATGGATCAAATGATATAATGTGACATGAACTGCATCTACTTTCTTATGCCCTTGTCCTTATCAGTTTATGTGATTTGTATTCCAATAATATGGGAACCTAATGGCCTCATGCTCAGGTCCATGGTATTAAATTATCATTTTTGTGAAAGATATTAGAGGGATAAGATGTTTTATTTATGTGAAAGGATGTATCTATATATAGTATGTTAACCACTTTGTTGAAAACATGGTACCCATCCGCTTGCTTGATGTTGATCTGACCTAGCATCACCCAGTAAATCATTATTTGTAGCAATATTGATAATAATACTCTATTTTAATTTACATTGGTCCTACGTCATTTCCTGTGCACTGATCTTTTATGATGTCAAACTTTGTTCTAATGTGATGGTAGACAGGACGGTAATCTATGCAAAGTTAATATGTTTGACGAGATTTGAAAAGAGAGACATTCAAAGTCGTTCTTTATTAAACCAAACTTCGTGTTTTACATCACAAAAATACAATATGTGGTGCAATAAGATTTACATGTATGTCATACATGTAATAGTCTACCTTTTAGAACAAAATTAATGTGTCATTTAAAGTCTACAGGTACAGACTTTATTAAAATTACTTATTGCAATCATACACGGTGACTCGTCACACCAAGGTAGTTCAGCATTGGAACGAGGCTAGCAAACACCTTGATATGGCCAATAGTTAAGAGCAGTCAGAAGTTATTGATTCCCTCTAGCCTTTAGGCATTCACCCTCTCGTGTAACACACGTGGAGATCATAGTGATCCCGGTGTGTCATCCATTTTGATACGACCGAGTCAAGAATTAAGGATTATGTCTGTTTTTATATAGTTTTCTACGTCCTTTACTTCATATTGCGATGAGATATATTTCATAGAGGATGGCATTGGCATTTTCCAACTACAGAGGCCATGTTCAGGGGGGGGGGGGGGGGGGCTTGCAATAAAACCCATCCTAATAATTCGGAAAATAATGTATTGTGCAGATCTTTTTGTTTACCCGCCCCCCTTTCGTTCATTTTCAAGCCATAAAAAGAAATATATCGAATGCTTTGCAGAGGTCAATATCAATAAATAAATAACTAATACAAATGAAATTGTATTATCGGTTCAGTATAACTATCTTTCTTTAGTATATTCTATATGATATGGTTTTGGTAAGTCTTCTTGTTAACATAATGTTGAATCTCCATAGTTGTCCATGCTAATCTCTCCTTTAAAAATATTGTGGTAGGATGAATGAAGTAGAAGCTTCTATCATCATGTTTACACTCACCCGAATATTTATGTTGTATATTTTGTTTCGAGACAAATCCAATTGTTCTGTTCTTGTTAAAAGTTTGAAAAAAGAGGACAAAACATAAAGATTCGAGAATCGTGCACGCATCAGAATGAAAAAATGAATTAAACTTAAACACTAACAGAACAAAACAAAGATCTATCGCCAAATCATCACAGTATATTATATTTGTGATACATGTATGTTAACTTCGCTTATTGTTGTATCGGTCCATGCATCCAATACACTGCTAATAAAAAGACAGATAATTTTTTTTTATCCAATCGATATTTCCTCTTAACCCTAAAAAGGCCGGGCTATTTGAGGTCTTAGTATGGCCGGGGGGGGGGGGGGGGCATTATGCCCCCCCCCCCTAAGCTTATTCCTTATGTTATCCCTTGTTTTGATAATTTCTTATGTATTTCATTGTTTTTTTAACTTATGTATTTTATTGTTTTTGTTGTTTTATTTCATTTCTTACTACAATTCAACTATTTTGACTCCCAAAACAACCACCTAAACTTTAAACAAGACCCAATAACCCATGTTTGATCTGTTTTTAGGAAAAATGACTTTTCCATATGTTTTGTACACAAATCACGAAAATGAGCGATTTTCGGGCTGACATGCAAAGACAAAAGGTCACGTGACCTTGTAACCGTAGGTCCGATTTTCAAAAAAAAATATTTTGAAAGTTGCGCAAGACTCGAAAGAAAAAAGTTAGCGAGCGGCGGGGCGCCATCCATATGCGTTCCCGAGCAATCGGGAAAATCGTGGAGGGGGGGGGGGGGCATAATGCCCCCCCGGCCTTATTAGGGTTAACCTGGTCCTCACGAAATTATAATGTTAATGTATTTACTATCAATACAAGCGTTAACAATCCAAATTACACGACTTTTATTTAATCGAAAAAAGAGAATATGAGCTCAAGAATGAAAGCGTAACTGGTCGATAATGATTGGCCATGCTCAATTACGTCACAATAGATTATCGTTAATATGTCGACGATCGATAGCAATTAATTATGTATAATTTATTGGACGGGGTAATCTGTTTATACGGAGCGACGAGGAGGCGGCATTAATTACAGGGATTACGTAACAATGAGGTCAAACACCTCATAATCGCGAAGAAGGGGAGTCAGTATGTGGTCTCTCTTTATTGTTTGTTTCTATCGAGAAGGCGTAGAGCTTAGATTTTCGACCTAATCTCGTTTAGATGTGAAGCAATCGATGGTGGATGTAGCGTATACATGCGTCCAATGGGGGAGAAGGCAGAAGTTGATTTGAAGTGCTTTGTTGAAGATACAAGCACTTGGAATCACGTCATTTTGTCCGATTTATCTAAAATGTGATCGAAGAAGATTTTTAAGAGACTGACAAAATACTTTCATTGAATAAGATGAATTTAGACGAAATACGACACAATGCAGGGACAATAAAATAAACAATAAATGAAAATCCCTTTATGGCTAACATTATTAAATGTAAATATCGTTAGAGTGAATACGAAACTGGGAGAAGGACTGTATGGGGGTTTAGTAATTGAGTTGAATGTCTTGGGAGCGGGGGAAGAATATTGCAATTTTTCATTTAACCAAGCTTTTATCACTTTCTACAAACGACAAACTAAATTAACTACATTGCGTACACGAAATGCGACATCTGCATCTACGCTAACATCCGATTATCGTGTTGGACGCTCTATCGTTATTTTGTATATAATACATAATGAAGAAGGGAACTAATAATAATATTTGGCAACAAAGTAGAGTCCGATATCGCAACTAACGATGACAAAACACGGGTGACATCTGGGCTAATTTCTCTCCTAATTAGACAATTAACGATGTAATTTCATGGGCCGGTAATTGAAGCTAGCGTACTGACTTTCGCTGATTCCATCCGGTATGGTATAGGCACCACTGTCACATTAATAATTACTCGCTTATTTCAGATTGGAGTTGTTTCACCCCTTCAAAAAGCCGTCATGCTTGACGATGATATGATAACGGAATGGGAGGACTGGGGATTATATTCGAAGATAAATGGAGAGAATGGAAGGGAAGTGATGGTGAATAGCAAAGGGGAAACAGTAAAAGGAGAGGAGGGATGGAGAGGGGGGAGGGGGGGGGGGGGGGAGTAAAGGAAGTGAAGTAATGTATAAGTTATCTTGGATGAAGTGGCTAGATAATGGCTGAATAAAGATAAATCATGACCAACATCTTAAGACAAGATAAGTAAACAAAGAAATAAGTAAGTCGTAAGAAAATGATAGAAATTGAGAAGAAAAAAATTATTGCGTTAAAAAAAAAAACTGCTTCCACTTAAAGGGGTCATTCATACATAGAGCAATTTGTGAGATCTCAATACCGATGTTTGAACCGAGATTTTAGAAAATCCAACGTGGGGGAGCAAGTGAATGCCCATCTTGACACAACGCGCTAATATATAGTATAAAAATAGAATAATTCTTATGAAATAAATATGCATTTGTTGGCGATTTGATAGGAATTATGTTTGACCCATAGCACATCTTCACTTTAATGAAATGCCTAAAACAAAATTAGTGCAAATTTTAACGATAAATGCAACAGAAAGGTCGAAATTTTTCATATTATTAAATTTACCAATGTGCAATGGCATTACATTCAATTTGAATGGAATAAAAAGGCACTCATATTTTCCCAGCAGTGACATGAACTATACAACCCCTCGTTTCGGCCGTTAATGAAACATAAAAGAAACAAGTACACATTTTTACGATAGAAGCAAGAGGAAGGGTCAACCCCTGACACCTCGGTAGCGATCAGAGTCACCTCCCAATACATGTTGATGGATAGATGCTTTTAGGCGGGGACGAGTCTTCTCTCCCCATCTGTTGCCCATGGAGGGCGATACAATAGAGGACGAGATGATCATGAAGGGTCTGGGTGCGTTTGCCCCCAGGCGATGCAAAGACCTTGTGCTAGTGTCGTTCAGGTATACATAGGCCTAGTATTAAACGTTTAGCAGTATATTTTGTACATAATTATATTACATAAACCAGGGAGAGTGTACACTCTCCCTGCATAAACTGTACAATTTGTTATATTATTGTTTGTTTTTTAACCTACCAATTTATCTATGTCATTACTCCCTTCCCACTCAAATCCACTGCAAGAATTACATTTTGTACACAATTCTAAAGAATTCAGTCGCTGTTTGTTAATTTGTAATATGCATTTAGCATACCGATGTGTAAATTATCATATTTGACATTGAAATCCTAATAATCATACAACTAAACAGGTCTCCATCGTGTCTCCCTCCCCGTCCCCACGTTATATCGCCGCTCCTTAAAAAATCCCCCTGCTTGATTCCCAACCTATGATTAAAAATGATGAAGGTCGTCCTTTTCCTCTTCGTTGTTTTCTCCCCCTAAATTAATCCCCGGCGCCTTATAGATCATCCCAAGCACAGTAAGGGATGATCGTGACCCCCTAGCTGAGTTTTCTTATTCTTTCGTCCTCCTCCCTAGACACATATTCATTTCTTTTCTCCATCTTGAATTTGGTTTGTGCTTCGCAAAGATGACTACAAAACTCGGATCTATTTCTTTCATTCCTGGAAGGCGGTCGATCGCGAAGCTGAGTTATATCAGTTTTTGTGAATGAAGACGGGAGAGGGTTAGAAAAGGAGAGGGAGGGAGTGAGTTTGTGTACGTGTGTGTGTACGTTTGTGTGTGTGTCTGTGTCTGATTGAGTGAGAGAGAGAGAGAGAGAGAGAGCGATATAGAAAGAGAGATCGATAAAGAGGTCACTGTGCATGTCGTCAACCTGTACGTAATGAACCAAAAGCTCAACATCTCTTGTTTTTGCATCAATGGAGAATACTGGTATGTCTGATAAGCTGGAATATCATGTAGTGTCATGTGCAAATAGTAACATCTAATTACAATCCAACCAGGCATCTGTAAATGAAACTGTACATAAAACATTGAAATAATGGAGGCTTTACTTTATAGAGAAGAAATGAATAATTTCAATTTATCATATTAACGTCCACCAAAGTTTTCAGGAAATCAGCATTGGAACACTCAATAGTAACCCATAGCAAATCATGACGGACACAACTTTTGTTTACTATTAAATATATTTGCTTTTTTTGGTCTGTGATTTCATTTTGATATTTTCATCAAAAATGCATTTCTTAAATCAACACTCATATTATCAGAGTCGTGATAACATTACATCAATAAATGATTTATTCTTTACAATTTACAATTTAATTTCCATATCTTCAACCCCGTATTCTTAATAAATTACATAATAACTATAATAATTTTGTTTTCCTTTTTTAATATCACGTCCTATATTTCCCCGTTCTCTTCTGTGACGCATAACCGCCATCCATTCTATTTCAAATATTATGTATAACTTCATTATAGTAAGTATAAATTGAGATTTGTTGTATTTATGCATAATACAAATTGTATAATATGTTTGTAAAACATGAACTAGTGAAGACAACCTACTTAAAAGGAATCAATTTCATTTTGGCTATCCTCAGGCACTAGTCGGCGGTATTTCTTACTTCCTTTGTATCTATATTTTGTGTTTATTTAGCTTTGCCTGTAGAAAAAAAATGTAAATAAATAAATAAACTAGCAATAATTAGCACAAACCAACTTTTTATCGTATCCTTAATCTCTTCATTCCAGACAGGCCGCTGGCCAGTAAAGACGCAGCCAAGAAAATAATCATGCAAAACGTGATGTCGACCAAATATTTATAAAAACCTTGCTGGCGCGACTTACCCCCTCTTAGCTCTGAAACTGGTCACATGTTACTGCACAACCTCAATGCCGGCTTGGAAGTCAAGCCCGTGAAACAATTTCTCGAGGTGAAGGCGAAGAATGAAAGATCGCGGTAGAGGTCGGACGAGGTTGTGTCAACTTGCTCACTGATTTCCCACCGTGCTCATGAATTATTCAAGAAGCCAATACTTCATGAATTATGCATGAGCAAACAGACGACAGTCACCACACGCTTTACTATTGCTTGCTCTCCGTATATCGGTGCTTGTTTACTCAGACAGCTTTCATTTCCCTTCAGCCATATTACCATGCAAGTCATTTTATCCATTTATTGTATCTGTTTCCTTTTATTTTCTGACTAGTGATACAAAAAACAATTTTTTGTTTATTTGCTGTAATTTGTTCTTAATTATTGATAACGCAGACAGTTGTACCTGCCAGTTACAAAAAAGGGTTTTGTAAAATATCGCTGTGAATACATTTTCATGTTCATTACCATTTTTCGTTTAGTCTTTAATACGCCATTCCAAAGCCCCAAAACAATTCTTTTTTTTTAATTCTCTCAGAATCTGATGAGTTCTTATAATTTTACCAGTTTCTACTCCACGAATGTTTTTTCCTGTCCCTTTCTTCTCCTTCATACCTTCTTCTTCATCTCCCCTTCCTCAAAGTCGCCATCTTGTTTTGTCACCGTGTTTGAAAAATCGACAAGATCTATCCTCACCTTGGCCCAGCATGCGACACCACGCAGAGGTGCATGTTCCATTTTTCCTTATCCACACCCCCACATATTCAGCTTTCCTTAACCACATTTGTGAAGTAACCATTTTGTGATCTACTTATCACCATATTGCATCACCATGTTTGTTCCCTTTCTGTATTCTATGCAATTCATCTCATGTACCACCCCTCCCCCTCTCAAGATTGAACTTGAACATGTTCGAACAAATCTATCCTCCAGCACGCATTCCATGTCCCACTTTCGCCTACATGTATGTGAATTAACTGTCATGGGAGTCCAGGGACCCGTTTCACAAAGCCTTTTTTCAATGACAAATGACCAAAATCAGAGACAAATCTGCCGATGACCAATCAGAAGCAAGGGTTTCAGTAGCTTATAACAAAAACTGTCATTTATCATTGATGACAAGTTTTGTGAAACGCCCTCCAGGTTTCCATCCCTTGTTTCCTCCTCCGACTACAGCACCTATTCACTCTGCAGGTAACCATACCTTTCCAAATATTCGATTACCATGGCCATCGAGATCATCACTCCTTCCCCATCTATCCTTTTCCTCCTTTCACCTTTCTGAATTAACTGTCATAATGATGATGATGATCAATGATTGATAATAATTGATGATTTTTACCTGACTGCTAAGAAAGCATGTATATGTTTGTAAGTTTTAAAAAACACCGACGGCTTCAAGTTTTCTCCGGGCGACTTGAGAGGATTAATTCCTTACCAAAGGGCACGAGCGCATCGACTTGGTTTCGAATCCTGGACCTCCAAGTTACGAGACCACTGATCTATCACTGAGCCCTCGCGCCTCCACATTCAAGTCGGTTACATGTTTTCACCCTATGTTAAGATTTTCGTTTGTTATCATTTATTCCTTAGCCTTTTTTCTTCGTGCTTTGATACCATCCGAATCTCTTTCCCTCTATTATCTTCCTGACCACCCCCCCCCCCTCCCCCCCTTCACATACACTACACCCGATCTAACATAGTCCCCATTAACCCCCATCTGAATTCACGTGAAAGTGAAGTCAGCGCCTTGTTTCAACCCCAGTATTGCCCGTGTTTTCCTCTCCTTTGCTCCATCGTATAAACCAACCCCCCCCCCTCCACCCCTTCGTTCTTCAACCTATCTGATTTGAAGTCGGCTCGATTTACAAAACTCATCTTTTCTCCTTCGACTACCACTCCTTGCCCCCCCCCCCTCCCCTCTGCCCCCAATCAATACACCTCCCCGCATAGAGATCTGTATCCCTCCCCGTCTTCCCCCTCTTTTCCCACCACACACTCTCCATCCACCCTCCCTCCACCCATCTGAATTACTCTGTCACCGGAGTCGGCACCATTTTTCCACTCCTACATCCCCCCTACTTCCCCCTCTCTTATCAACCCCCTATCCCTCGTACCAACCCCCTCCACCCCACCCACCTTCCTTCCACCCATGTGAATTAACCTGTCACCGGAGTCGGCACCATGTTTCCACCCCATCTTTCCCCCTGCTTTCCCCTCTCTTATCAACCCCCTCTCCCTCCTACCAACCCCCTCCATCCCACCTACCTTCCTTCCACCCATCTGAATTAACCTGTCACCGGAGTCGGCACCATGTTTCCACCCGATGCTCCCCTCTCTTATCAACCCCCTTTACCCTCCTACCAACCCCCTCCACCCCACTCACCTTCCTTCCACCCATCTGAATTAACCTGTCACCGGAGTCGGCACCATGTTTCCACCCCATCTTTTCCCCTCCGACGCGCATCAAGCCTGACACCGCGCCCATCAGTGCGCCGAGTCACTCAGAAATTCCCGGATTTCCGGCACATGACTCTGCATGCCAGTAACGATAACCAATTACAGGTCCGGCTGATTGAAAGAATGCAAAGCGAGAGAAATGGTGCACCAACCAAGAAAATAGTTATACATTTCGGCTGCTACATACAGCTCGCCGTCACCGTTCACTCTCCTTTCATTCCCTTTTGGATTTCATTTATTCATTTGTGGTAATATCTTTCAGATCAAAACAAGTAGGCCTATTCATTGATTAAATACAAGGATTTCAACAATCATTCGTGTAATATAGATTCATTCTTCGTTTTCAAATGATATCTTTTTATGCAAAATACCCACTATCTGGAACAAATTACCCCCAAAACTTAGTCAGTTAGTTTGAATTCAGTTAATAGTTTGAGGGCTGATTTAAAACTTCACCTGATGCAGAAGCTTTGCATATTATTTATAAAAAAACGCCCTGTTTTACATGTATGTTTGTAATTACCATCGTATTATTTCTTCGTTTCTTTTTTTGTGTTATTTGTTTTGCATTTTGTATAGGATCATCTACTAATGACTTTTTGTAACTTTTTTGATGAGCCAACCGCTTCGTAATTTCCTTTCAGTGTATTGTTTTCGTTTTATTGTATTATCCATATTTGTCAGAAATATTTTATTGTATTCGTTGACTTTACATGTTTTTATGAAAGTGGTGAATAAATTCTTTGTTTTAAAATTGGTTTGATTTTTTTAAAATAATCATGATGAAGAAATCTTTTAGTTGCCTTTAAATTAAAATGTAAATGTCCCCTAGTCTTGTGTACTATTACGTACTGTTATATGGAAATTATAGATTGTATATGCCAATACCATACTTTTTGTTTGCGATGTGGAATTTATACTTTGTTAACAGCAACTACCCAATGAAACTTATATTAGTAAAACTACATTTAAAAAAAATATTCTTACTGATAGTAATTAACTGCATTCTGTAAAGCAAAGGTATAATAAGTGACATAGCAACTTTTTACGGAAACAAATTGTAGGATTTTGTAAAATATATCGGTAAAAATTACGTTTCAATGGCTAAATTACTGTGCACCAAATTTAAATGAATCGTTGTAAACATGGACGGCATATTTTGTGTAAGATACATGGTTTGTATACTACACCTGTTAAATTCTATGCAAAGCGCATTTGGAAGAGAAAAAAAGTAGCATATTATGTCAACTACTTTTATAAAAATTTATATGATAAATCAATTTGTTAAAACTAGATTTACATTCCAGTTTTGATAGATGGTCATTGGAATGTTGGTGTCTGGGTGTTTTTTTGGTTCCTGGTAAATCTAAGTGAAATATACTTTTTAGAATTACACACCTGTCATTTTTGTTTAATCTTCCTTTTTTAAAATCTGGTTTACAACCGTGTTGTTCTGATAGCATAAATGCTAGGATATTTAAAATTGTGCCAATCACACCAAAGGCATTGCTTTTAGTAGAAGACTCCAGATTTATCGGATCTGCTAAATGGGTGCATTAAGACATTTAAACCAGAACTCGAATATTTATTATGTTTTCAGAACCACTGCCGAAATAGCACTTTAATGCTCAACTTTTTAGGCGATTTGTATTCATTATTTATTATAGTTAATTATTTCCAACTATTTTAAGGAGCGTTATGGTTTTGTAAAGCAGTTTTTTTTTTAACTGAATGACCTACCCTGCTTTTTAAAGAGGACATGAATAAATAAATAAATAATAAAATGATACGAAAATTCTGTGCCAAGTCTATTTAACAATCAACCGCTGTCCCAATTCCATGATTTCAACATCATTATTTTGTGTAATTAAGAAAGATTGTTCTATAAAACATAAAAACATTTTTATCGGGGGGAGGGGGCGGGGGATATGTACCTGTCGACTAGAATAAGAAATATACAGAATGATGGATAATTAACCGATTGTGGGTATCCCAAAGACCTATCAGAACGATAAATAACCTGGTGAAATTACCTCGTGTATCATTTCATTTTATTTCATTCATCCTGTTCTACAAAGCTTCATGTGTCAGTCAGAATCATTTGAAAAGTGATGGAAACATAAGCGACATGTTTGATGAGAAGTGAGAAGAGCGCGTCCACTTCGATCGTTACAGTTTAGAACAATCAGCCCCTCATCTCCGAGTTCGTTAACTTCATTGATATCAATTTCCAACTGATCGTCATGATCATCATCAATATCATCATCGGTGAGTGGGTGAGGGAGGGAGGGTGCGAGGGTGAAAAAAGAGGCCATCGCTTGCTAGTTTAACCGAGCGTAATTAAGGGAACATGCCTTTTGAGCCTTCTTTCTGAATTTGTATTCCTTTATTGGGATGATCGCTGTCGACATAGCTAATACGGTGTGATTAAGTGATGCAGGCGCTATGGGAGCGCATCATCCTCTCTCCATCTCCATCTCCATCTCTCTCTCCCCTTCTCTCTCTCTCTCTCTCTCTTCTCTGATGTTCGGCATCTCGCTACCCTTCACATCTCGTTTCACACACAATTTGCCTCCGAACGCAAAACGTGACAACTCGGTATGAGATCAGAGAAGCAAGAGTTGAGAGGGTGAGACAGTGTGATAGAGATACAGAGAGGAGGGGGGCGGTGAAAGAAAGAAATAAACCGAATTGTATATAGGGGTAGAGCCACAAAGCGACAGAAAGACACAGAGATGGAATGGGAGAGGAGTAGGAAAGAGACAGATATTGAAAAGAAGGTACATATGAAAGAGAGAATGCAACAGTCTTGTACTGAGGAGAGAGAGAAAGATAGGGAGAAAGACAGAGACAGGGGGTGAGAGAGAAAGGGAATAGTTATCTTATAATAATCATCAAGATAACAGTACCCCCTATCCACTTAATTTGTTTCCATTGTTATTTCCTAATTGACTGAAAGCAAAAGTAAGAAACTAGGACATTTCCATTCCCAAATTTAACAGTTCACTGGAAGTAACTGGAAACGTGGAATCATTAAAGAAACAATTGCTTAAATATTTGGTTAAAACAAGATAAAATGTAAAATATTACCTTTATAAGAGAATCTTTCTTTATGTGAGGGAGAGAGAGCAGTAGAAATAATTTAGAAGAAGAAGGGATAATGTGAGATATGAGTAGACAAGGATAGGAAGGGGATTACAGCAGAGGGAGGGAGAATATAATGTTAAATGGACGGAATAGCAGAGTAAGAGGGGGTGAAAATAGAGGTAGGGGAAATAGCTTCAGAATGGAAGAGGGAGAAAGAAGAATGGATAGAGATGTAACAAGAAAAGGGAAAACAGGGGAGGGGATCATTCTGGCAGATAGAGATAGAGATAGAGAGAGAGAGAGGGAGAGAGCGAGAGAGAGAGAGAGAGAGAGATAGAGAGGGGCAGGAGGGGGGGGGGGCACGACTGAAGGGACTCAGTACGTGTGTGTTTGAGATGAGAATATGACAGGCGGAGCGTACTCATATGTACAGGAAAGAGAAAACCCCACGACAGTCAAAATTGCTCCAAGGCAAAACGCCATTGCAGCCACGTCAAGGTAATTTATTTCGTTTCCATTTCTGCAAGAGTTCGTTTTTCAACCTCCCATTTCTCCTCCCTTGCTCTCATTCCAACGATGCTGATTTCCTACCATTCTATCCTCCTCATCTTCCTCAAACCAGACGTAACGGCTGGCAGTCACCTGTGCAAGCTCCATTTACAAGAAATTTGGCGGATGAGTGTCATTCCGGCCAAATTCGTAATATATGAAATATTATCTTTTTATCCAATTTGCATCGCTTTCGGAAGACGTCTTGATTGCAATAGGTAATGCTGACTGTATACCTGTCGGTATAGGTCTTATTACAAATGTAAATAGATCAATGTAATATATTTAATTATTTGGGTACGCCCCTCCCCCCCCCCCCCTTAAGGCGATTAAAACAAAAGATTACTCGTACAGTGGAAATTGTTTCACAATATTACTGGATAGGTTAAACGTTCATTCACAAACTAAAGGCTTAGCCTGATAACAATAATCGACATCATTAAAGCGGATTATTCCACGATTTTTTTATTTCCTTTTTTCACAAAGGAGACCCATCCTCTCAAAAGTTCATAATTTTAGAAAATATTAAGATAGTATTCTTTCACTGTTTATTATACATTTGATAATTGCCATGACTTCTTACTCTTTTTAAAGACCACTTTATATGTAACAGCAAATTAATTTATCAACGAACAGTTAGGCCTGCTTTGAATGCCAAGGCATCATAATTACTAATTTCAGTGGTAGCATAACATTTTTACACTGACTTTAAATCAAATGCAGTAATCATCAAAGGCGTAATCAGAAAATATGGTTCGGTGAATTCTCACATTTCACTTTTCTCATGATTCGTCAACAACAGTGGTGGTGGTGCATGGGTCATGCAAAATTGATACGATATCCATCCTTGCGGCTGAGTTATAGCTTTAAGGTGGCTGCCATGTCAGGCCTTAGATGTCACCCCTAGCCCTAACAGAGCACACAAACTTATTTTCATTTTTATCAACTTACACCGACTTCAACTCGGCCTTTTCGAGCCCCATCTTCTTCTACCCCCTCTCGCAAAACAAAACAACGATTCGGGAAGAAACAATCAGTCACGACAAAAATCGCTCTCTAGCAAAGATCGCAGAGAGAGGAAGAGAAAGTGAGATAGAAAGATAGAGAGAGAGACTGAGAGGGATAGAAAGAGAGAGAGAGAGAGTGAGAGAGAGAGAGAGAGAGAGAGAGAGAGAGAGAGAAAGAAAAAAAGACGGATGCCACACACATACACAGAACTAAAGACACGGAGAAAGAGAAAATGAGACAGAGAGAGGAGGGGGAGGGAAGGAGAGAGAGAGAGAGAGAGAGAGAGAGAGAAGGTAGGAGGGAGGGAGATAAAGAAGGGAGGGGGATGAAGGGAGAGAAAGACATAGAGAGATAAGTGCTAAAGAGCGCGATAAAGACACACATACAAACAAGAAAATTACAAAGAGAAAGAGAAAGAGAAAGAGAAAGGGAAAGGGAAGACAAACTTGGTGGAATTAGCTCAATTCTATGGGTAGGAAACCCGAGCAGTCGGGCTGGGCAAGTGTTAAATCAACAATGAAAAACGACCACCGACTCGTTTCTAGGGAAACATCTCGAAACCGGAGACGACATCGCCTCGAGATGGGAAGATGGGATGACATCGAGACCGAGTCAGCTTCAACACATCTCAATCATTCTGTCCGTCATCCAAAACTTTTCATTCTCTTATTCTCCCTTCTTCCACCTTTCCCTCTTTTGTTTTCTCTCTCGATTCGTTTCTCTTCCTCACCCCTTTCTATTTTTTATAATCACCAAGATCATGCAGTCATTTGTTTCTTTTCTACTTCCCTCTTTCTCATTCTCTGTATCTCTTCTATTCCCTTCCCCTCTAACCTCTCTCTGTCTCTCTGTCTGTCTGTCTGTCTCTCACTTTCTTTCTCTCTTTTCTCTCTCTCTGTCTCTTTTGTTTCCCCTCTCTTTCTCTCTCTCTCTTGCTCTTTCTCTCGCCTTCTCTAATTCCCCCTTTCTCATTTACCTAGTCTTAACTGTTTTCCCCTTCATTATCTTCTTCATATCATCCTTCCTTCTTTTCCCCTAGATTCCCCCCTTCCCTTCTCTTCCTCACTCTCTCACTCCCTCTCTCATCCTGTATCTGTCTTTTAATTACCACATACTCTGTTACCCTCTTCCCCCAACTCTCTCTCTCTTCTTTACAGTTTTGATATAATCATCATAACGATTAATCATTCCGAGGGATGAGACATGAGTTGCTAACTTGCTCATGGGGTTGCGGAAGTAGAAGACAAATAAATCAAAAATATAAAGAGGGGCGTCATCCTTCATTATTAGATAAAGGGGGTGCGATGGGGAAGTTAAATAGTGTGTGTAAATTAGCAAGTTGGAAGCCAGTGGATAATGCTATTATTTAAGTCAGCTCAAATCGAATGCATGATTACATACATTTGGGTCAATAAATACAGCTAAATTTAATTTATTAATCATTACCATGATAATCGAAGCATTTCATATTTTTAACGATTTTTGAAGTTATGTGAAATATGTTTTTCTGTAATCATTGATATTTCGGGAAGTCTACATCTTCATAAGATAGCAATTATCACAACTAGGCGTCGTGGCGTGCGCCTGTAATCCAGCTAACAATGGAAGTTACACACTCATTCAGCCGAGGACGCAGGTTCGAAACTGAGTCACGTCTTTCGGATGGTGATGTTTAAAGGTCGGTCCCTAGACGTAAATAATCATATCTGATTGATTCACGTCCGTGTAAACCCAATACACACACATTAGTGCTCAGTAGCTTTATGCAGGTGCAGAATACGTCAAGTTGGTACATCACTTTATCGATACTTCAGCAACAAATGAACAGAGACATTATGACAAAGACCATAAACGTTGTACGTTTATGCAAAGACATACAAAGAAAATGAAAAAAAATAAGTAGAGCCCAGGGCTTGACCTGATCAATGGTCCATGCTTGCACAAAAAATAAACAATTTACATTCTGGAGGATAGTTAGTTATTTCAACGGTAATATTTTGTTTTCGGAATCTAAACGTTTTTTTTTTTTTTTTTTAGCCACTTCTTTAATTTTACATACAGTTGTTTTTATCATTAGATACAGACTTGATGTACCTGAAGAGAAAAGAAGAGAGGGAGTGAGACAAAAAAAAGAGAGAGAGAGAGAGAGAGAGAGAGGGGGGGAGAGAGAGAAAAGAAAGAGACTGTTCAGATCAACGCCAATTCACACATTCCAACCTCAGAAGACAATTTCTTAGCATCTTCACAACACGACATGTTTGTCGATCGCCCTTCCCATAGCAACCATCTGTTCTTACCTCACCTTCCCAAAACTACCAAACCTCTACTTCCAATCTACACCTTAATCCAACTATCATCCTCCTTCTTCCTCCATCATTTAAACACCAATATTTCATCGGCATCTATACAAAACACAAAATTTGGTCTGTGGTTCAACATGTTCAAAATATATCTCATAACAACCGCTTCTTCATATTTCCTCGAGGGTTTGTCATGTCCCACGTCTAATACATCGTTATCATCACCATCATCACCACTATCATCATCATCACCATCATCAGCAGCAGCAACATCATCACCGTCATTGTCATCATCGTCATCATGATAATCATCATTTGTATTATCATAATCACCATCATCAACTTCATCATTATCATCATCATTATCATCATCATAACCATCATCATCTTTATCAAGATCATCATCCTTATCTTCATTATCGTCATCATCATCATAATTATCGTCATCGTCATCATCATCATCATCCTAATCATCATCATCATTTTCATCATCATAACCATCATCATCTTTATCAAAATCATCATCATCATATTCATTATCGTCATCATCATCATCATAACCATCATCATCTTCATCATCATCGTCATCACCATCATCATCATCGTCATCATCATCTATATCATCCCATCCTCCATCTCATTATCCTCCTCCTCGTATACTCATCCTCCTTCTCATCCCCCGCCCCGTCTCCATCAACACAAATTGCCTCCATCGTGCCTTTCTCCCTGGGATGCGTGTGACACAACATCACTGGGGTCAGCCACCGATGGCGAGTATTTCTCTTCTCTACGGGCTGCTGTCACGATCCTTCCCGGTCGACACTCGATCAAATTTCGTCGCGTTGCCGCTGATGGAATTAACTCGCAGGACACGGCTGTCTGTTCGGAAGATTTGGACCGACCTAGTATAGCATCCCACATTCACCACCGAGGGAGGATATAAAGGATGACGGAAATACGGCGAGGGAGGGAGAGAGAGAGAGAGAGAGAGAGAGACAGACAGAGACAGAGAGGGACAGAGAGACATACAGTGACTGAGGGAGACAGAGAGAGACAGAGAGAGACAGAGAGAGACAGAGAGACTACCAATTTACAGGGAGGAGGGAGAGAGAATGAAAAATGGGGGAGAGGAAGAGAAATATAGAACACGACGAGCATCTGAAGATTGAATATATTATATACTCTTTTAATGAAAAGGGAAATAAGAAGGAAAAGATATAGTGCGAAAGTACATGTTGGTTTTTTAATAAATTAGGAAATGTGCGAATAGTGGAGTGTGTCCGAGTCTGCACCATTCATGGCATTTTGTTCATCTTGCAATTGTTTCGGAATAATAACACAAATATTGATCATGGCTTTTATTCCAGATTTGTGTATCATAACACGGTGAGGGAGGGAGAGAGAGAGAGAGAGACGGATATAAACTATGTTTGGGGTTTAGATAATCAAGGCATTCATTCAAACTTCATTCAATTTTAATATTTGGATAATGATTATATAAGTGTGGCAGACAATTCAATTTTTATTACACGACAAATATATATTTTCCTTTAACATCGAATTAAGAATAATACATTTTAAGTTCAAATTAGTGTTGAATGCGGTGATACGATGGATAGAATAGCTTTTGGGGAGCTTTTTTATTATGTAGATGACAGTGATAGTCTCGTATTACCAGAAAAAAAAGCCACCGAATATCATAATTATTTTGTTTATAGGTTTCAATGTACGTATTACTGATACCATGTAACAGTTCCCGGATGTGAATGATGATTGATAGAAATTCAACTTCTTTCGTTTCTCATTATCAATATTCAACCTGTTCTCAAAATAGATTGAAATGGTATGTGATGAGATTTGGCGTTAAAATATACCGTGACCATGCGGCGGGTTTTTGAGATTGGTACCAAATAACCGTAGAATCGCTTAATTCATATCGCACGTTCTTTGACGGGAAGATGTGAATTTGTGTGGAAACTTTATTCCTTTCGTGACATAGATCCTACAAGTCGGAATGTGTGAGACGAGACGGTATGGATTTATACGAATCTAGCACACTGAGATTAGTCTCTCTTACTCTCTCTCTCTCTCTCTCTCTCTCTGTCTCCATCTTTCTCTCTCTGTCTCCCTCTCACTTACTCACTCTCACTCACTCACTCACTCTGTCACTTTATCTTTTTCACTCTCTCTCTCTCTGTCTTATTCACTCTCCCCGCGCGCTCCCTTTCTCTCTCTCCCTCACACACATATTTGTTTCTCTCACACACATACATACACCCTCTTCCTGTCTCACTCTATCCATTGACTTACTAGTCCGTGCTCTATCTTCGATATGTGTCTCTTTCTCTCCGTCTTCCCCATGTATCTCTCTCTCTCTCTTTCTCTCTCTCTCTCTTAGTCTCATTCCATCTCTCCGTCTACCTCTTTTCTCCATTGAACCCTAGCTAGATTACCGTTAATCTATGGTTCAAATTTGACAACCTTTTCGTCTCCAAAGCGCCATTGTCCCTGCCACGCCTTTAATTCACCCGGACGTGACCACTTCAAGTAGCAAAATTCATCCCCAATCCACTCGAACCATTTTCATCTCATTTTTTCCTTACTCTTCATCATATTTTCCAAAGGCATCTCCTTTCCTTGTCTCCTCCTTTCCTCCGTTCATTCATACCGTAATATGATATCAGCTTCATACCAATAAAGCTGGATTTAGAATCGAGGTATAGTGCGAAAGAGAAACGCACGCCGAAAAGGCGCGCGCGGGGGAAAAAAATGACAAAATATCTCGCCTCGTGCCGTCTGCGTTGTCTACGCGAACACGTCTCAATTGAAAGTGTTATTTGCAGGGGAAGAGAAGGTTTTTATTGCAAGGCAGCGTAAGGTGGTAATTGAATTATAATCATTCGCTTCTAAGCTACCAAGTTTCCACCGTCCCAGCAGCGTTAGTACACTAATCTTTGATTATGTTTTCGTTTCTAATTATGCCTGGCCCGAGTGGACACACAAAATCTGTGCTGGAAGTTAATGATATGCGTCAACTCCAGCTCGCTTTGCAATCCTGACGTTTTTTTCGTGTCCTCACCTGATGCAAGAGAAAGATATAAGTATCATTCTCTCTCCATTCCCCTTTTCCTACATTCCACGTTCTATTATTATCAATTTAATATGATAAGATATATAATCCTAGATTGAATTTTCAAGAAAAGCCAGCAACACGCTCCTAACTACTCTGCCCAAGCGCAGAGCACGAATAGCGTGAACGAAAGTCATTTGACAAAATCTCTCAGATGAATAAAGCAAACATGAAAAGGCAAGTGTGGGGCACGCTTGATCTCACGTTAAGATTCAGTGTGCGATTATCACCAGGATATCCAACATTCTATTTATAAAAAGAAAAAAAAAGAAAAAATACAACCGACTATGTAGGTTTATTCCTTTTGAACTGGCGAACAATATTCAAATAACCACAACTCAAATAAATGGTGACACAAATCTAAAAGATGGTAATAACAAAAATATTTAAAAATCCCCTTATAACAATGTTTTTAAATCGCTTTTAACACTATTCAACACACAAACGTATGAACGAAATCTATAACAACAGATACTTCATAATGCATATCTAAACTGTTAATTTAAATATAAACGATACAGTCGATTTATTATACAACGGACAACCGTTTCCTTTTTATATTCCTTACTTAATTCCTTTCAATGTATTCGTCTGTGTACTTAAACAAATATTATCTTACACCAGATTAAATAACGTAAAATAATTAGGTTAAGAGTGTTCAACCCCCCACCCCCCAAAGAAAAAGTATATATATATATATATATATATATAAAGAAAAAATAAATTAAAAAAATACAATCATTACAAATGATAATACACAAGCTTTCACTTCATAAGTATGCAATTCTAATTTATTACATTTTCACGAGTTGTAATAAATATAATTCCTGTAAAAGAAAGAAAGAGAGAGAGAGAGAGAGAGAGAGAGCACAATATGGTGGGGTATATAAATAAAGAGGAGAAAGAGAAGAAGATAAAGAAGAAAGATGAAATAAAGAGAGAGAGAGAGAGATAGAGAGAGCACGATATGGTGGGGTATATAAATAAAGAGGAGAAAGATAAGAAGATAAAGAAGAAAGATGAAATAAAGAGAAAGAGAAAGAGAGAGAGAGAGAGAGAGAGATGAGAAATAGAGCAAGACTTCGGAAGAAAACATACAGCAAGTGATGTGACCTCATAGTTATCGTCAACATGCAATATATAATTATATATAGTAATGATAAGAATAATGCGGTATAATATGTCATTGTAAACACAATGGGCGAGGAATACCGAACTACGACAGCCAGTGCAAATGAATATCAACGTCGCCCTCTTTGGCCAGGCTAAACGCAGTGGAATGCTTCTGTGTTGTGTATGAGTTATAGGCCGCATGATGTATTGAGTTGCACCGCCTCCATTCATGCCCAATGCTTATAAATAATTGCCTTTGTCACCGAATGTTTAGTTGCCTTATAGAAAAGAAACCTGTGAACCCTGAAATTAGAGAGCTACTAATTCCGTTTTTATCACGGCTATTTTGAATTCAGACAAAACCACAATAACAGTGGAGGGTTCCGTGAGGCAATCATTTAAGTTGATTGCCAGTCAAACCGAAGCAAAAAGAACAGTTAAGGCTATAATTATGTATCAGGCTTCGAGCGTTTGCTTTAAGGTTGACTGTATTATACTGGAGTGACAGAAAAAATCCCCAGAATGACATGTTGAATGCTTTGAAAGTATAAACCATAATAAAGATAAGAATTCCAATCATCAAGTAATCTCATAAAAGATAATACCACATTGGATATTATTTTCAACCGTTTTAAAGTGAAATAAGCAATGAGAGCTTAAAGATTCACCTAATTATTCCTTTTATGACGTCAATGCTAATATCAAATGTTATTTAATTGCAAAGAAATGGGTTTCATAGATTACGCTGTCAATCAATAAACAAGGCATGCAATATTTGTTAAGTTTCAATGTTTGTCTAGAATATGATTTTAAAAGCCCACATAATTAAAGTATTTGTCACACTGGTGCCATTGCACGCTCAAATGTTAACTCAACATATAAGAATGCCGAGAAGAGACATTTTCAAATGGTAGATTTAAAACACTTTTAACATTCTGAATTCGTCCTTTAAAGCCTATTTAAAGTGCCTCTATTTTGACAATGTTGTCATCCTCAGACCTTCATGCGGTGATTTAACATATTTTATATTATTAGTGTGAGCCTCAAAACATTATAGCAATAGAAGCAATGGATGCCAACAGGGAATAAATTTAATATACCTTGGTATGTAGATAGAATCCTGACCTATTTCTTGACGGTTTAACATCCTAAAGTGGAAGAATGTGTATGTTTGAATTAAACTCTAAACTAACTGGTGCTAGTGTCTGTTTGATCAGGCAATGGGGTTCCACACAATAGCTGAATTTTGTAGTAAGCAGACAAACTGTTTTCTTTCAATTCAACACTTTGCTTTGTATGACTCTTGAATAAAGCCGTCTTATACCTTTATTCTCAAAACAATAGATCAGAAAACATGCACTGATTGTATTGGTTTAAAGTGATGGCAGGAAATAGGAAGAGGAAGAAAGGAAAGTGAAAAATGAAGAGGAGGCAGATAATGAGGAGGAGGAGGGAGATGAGGAGGGTTAGAAGAAGAAGAAGAAGAAAAGAAGAAGAAGTAGCAGTAGCAGCAGCAGTAGTAGTAGTAGTAGTAGTAGTAGTAGTAGTAGTAGTAGTAGTAGTAGTAGTAGCAGCAGCAGTAAAAGAAGAAGAAGAAAACAAAAAAGAAGAAGAAGAAGAAGAAGAAGAAGAAGAAGAAGAAGAAGAGGAAGAAGAAGAAGAAGAAGAAGAAGAAGAAGAAGAAGAAGAAGAAGAAGAAGAAGAAGAAGAAGAAGAAGAAGAATAAGAAGAAAAAGTAAGATAATATGAGTAATAAGACAATGGACATGAGAAAATGGAGAAGAAAGTATCAACATTAATTTTTAAGGGCTCTACTGTATAATATTCTGTAGAAATTTAAATCTCACGTAAATTGTCAACATACTTCAGATCCAACAAAAACTTTGATAACGAATATATTACAACTGCACATCCAGGCCAACTCATCATAGGCAAGCAAATACATTATTTAATTCTTTTCTATAATTTATCGGGAAAATATGCAGTTTGGGCTAAACTTTCAGATTCAGATGAGGAACATTATGGAAAATGACATTTGAGCATTTTTGTCTCATTTGCTTGGCTCAGCAACGCCAGTCACCAAGACTTCTAAGTCCTGATTTATACCACAACATTGTTGCACCTATACACAATGAAGCGCAGGTTCCACCATGTTTTTGAAAAACCTTTACAAAATTCTCATTCTTTTAATCGTAAAGAACACTATTAAGTTAAAATAAGTAACTTACATGACAAATCAGATTTAGGAAGAAATCTGCGTCTTGTACAGGACGGTCAGATGAAATATTTCGTGGTTTTATGGTAAGGTATTAAAAAAAACATCAATGCTCCCTTATTTTTTTTTTAGTTTGCTCGCCAAAAGAACAATTAAGCGTGATTTTTTTTCGCTAAATACCAATCACAGAAAGGGCATTGTAATTCTTCGATACTCATTTATCATGTTAATAACTGTGTCATCTCACAGGAGCATTTCCGTGGGCAAACCCATCTATCGTGCTGTCGCCTACCTATTATATGTTACACATGGAAATGTTATGGGCCTATAATACTAGGTTTGATCCCGTAATGTTTGTAAAAGAGGAAGACATCTTCGCTTTAAATCCTTTGAAGGGCTTGGTTTTCCATTCATGAAGTGGCCATATCAACAAGTCGAGAGCTGTATTAGAGCAAAACAACCCAAATAGTTTCCCTTTTCTTTCTCCATTATCTGCCCCTTCCCATTGTCCCAGTGTATGGTTTCTGTATGTGTATGTTTACCCATCGAAGAATAGCCGATCTTCAGATCAAGCCTCTTGCGACCCCTGCAAAACTGTTCACTTCTCCTGCTTCGATCATGTCGCCCCTAAATAGCACTCAGGGGTCTTTGTCTCTGGCAAGCAGTCGTGCTACGAAGATCCTGGCTTAGCCCATTGGCAAACACTCCCCCAGGGCCCTCTGTAACCCCCTCTTTGCAAACCGGGCCGACGCTATGAAGTGGTCCGAGGGTGCGGACAGGGTGACGAAGTGGATATGGGGTGCAGAACTTTATCATTTTTTTCGTTTTACACGCGTTTTTGATCAAATTCATGAATCAATTTCTCATTTATCATGGCCTACTATGAGTGTAACAGCATTAGTATGCTGTAAACATTTTCCTCAGCCTTACACAGAGGTCAGTGTGACAAAGGAATTATGTACAAAGGGCAGAACAATATTGATATTATCACCCATTATAGGATTGTTTTTAAAGCTTGAATTCAAAGTCCCTTCACATAAAAGGGTCTCATTAGAAATATCTATGCACAGTTTGAAATTCGTTTCCTCGAAATGGGCTATACAACACATTTAATATCATTATGAATGTATTAATTAAATCTATGTAATTCACTGCCTTCTTTCAAACATAAATCATATAAAGGTTTACACAATCTGAATATTTTGTTCATAAGCAACCTAGTTTTACATTGTTCATTTAAAGCAAATTTCTCTTTCCCACTTCATCTTTGTGAAACAGAGACATCATCTATTTTTTTTTCTTTCATCATCTCATTATTCTTAATACCATGACTCCGTCTCTTCGCTTCGGGAGTGCTCGGGGGAGTTCCGTTTTGGCCTCGGGACGCGCTTTCGGATTTCTCCCCTTTCGTTTTCTTTTCGCATGTTTGGCTTGGTGAACAAGATGACTTAATCTGCCCGACATGTCGCTAGTCACAGACTAGGTCGTAAAGCCCAGGAAGTGGTAGAACCCTGCTAATACTGCCGAGGATCAGGTTGACTGGAACAACTTATTCGATTAGTATGATGTAGTACGCAGTATTGTAGCCATGGGGAGAGGGGGGGGGGGCATGGGACACGTACCACCCCTCCCCCTCACTTCATCGAAATGCAGAAAGAACTTGTAGAAATACATCGCAAGTGGGAAGCAATGTGCGACGGTAATGGTACGACCCCCTTTTGACACAGTTTTGACTGGGGTGCTGCCCCCATGACATTTGTGCCCCACCAGTGGCTTGACCCTAAGGACGCTACGCCACTATGGACATCTTTCCTTTTTATTGTCCAGTTAGTGATAGACTTTATCCTATATTCCAGCTGTAGCCTTTGTTATCATGATTATCTTCTGATGTGGCTACCCTGGATATAATAATACCCAATTATTTTAATTACTGGAACTTTAATACAATATCATGATTGCACCAAAAAGAATCTTGATATTAGTGGAGACAGAAATCCACCACAGGATCATTTCCGAGAGAGCCTACCACAAATTGGAATACATAAATAAATGTCGTATGGGCCTGTCATCATTAAGTTAAACAGGGCAAAGATAAATGAAAAATGTGGTGGTATCAACGAACCGGTCAGATGGAGCGAGAATTTCAACGGGTCACTCATTTATAATTGACGCCCTCCCCGAGGGATGGGCAGTGAGTGTGTTTGTGTGTATGTGTATGTGTGTGTGGGGGGGGGGGGGGGGTCAGAATAGCTGATGATCAGGAATGACGCGTTCATCAGGTGCGGTAAGTTGGTGTTGGTGGTTAGAGAAAGAGAGATGAAGATGAAAATTATAAAAGATACCAAACTTTTAAATAAATAAAAACATAAATGCGAGTAGGCCGAAGCTGAGTCATCACCAGGTGTATTATCGAGCTAAAGCTAGCTTTATATCTCAACGCTAAACCGACCCCAAACATATTTCAAACCGACTGATTCTTGGTTTAATGTAGAATAACGTGATTCTTCTTCTTCTTCTTCTTCTCTTTCTTCTTCTTCTTCTTCTTCTTCCTTATCCTCATCCTCCTCTTCTTCTTCTTCTTCTTCGTCTTCTTCTACTTCGTCTACGGATTTTTTTCTTCCTCTCCTTCATGTTCTTTTTCTTTTTCTTCTCCTTCTTGTTATCGTTCTTTTTTCTTCCTCTTCCTCTTCTTCTTCTTCTTCTTCTTCTTCTTCTTCTTCTTCTTCTTCTTCTTCTTCTTCTTCTTCTTCTTCTTCTTCTTCTTCTTCTTCTTCTTCTTCTTCTTTATTTCCTCCAAGTTATGAGGGTATCATTGACCGTTTACGGTATTCATACCCCAAAATACAAGGTTTTTTTCTTCTTCTTCTTTAATCAAAAATCAAAATCTATACAAAAAATAAAAAATTACCAACATATAACGTAGATTTTATTTTTGGCAGCTTATACAAAAAATCACCTCGTTTGTTAAGTGTATGTTTATTATGACCAATGCTTTTGTGAAAGAAAATTATGAGAAAATCACTCTAGCTCAATATTTTCCTCAAGTTCGGCTGAAATTACGTTGTTTTTTCCTTTGGATGTCTTTCCTTAGCTTTGAATCTTAAACGCACAGGTAATTGAATGAATAAACCATGAAATGACCATATAGAAGACTAAAAGCATACATTTATGATGTATATGCATATTCATGCATGTTGAACAACGATGATATGGTTTATTCACTTTACTTCAAGTCAAATTACGAACGCTGTGCTTCACCATACAACTATATAGTATGTTTGTCATGCACAGACTATACAGATAGTCATGGCGATGGTGTATACACATGTATATTAAGTTGTGATTCAATGTTGGTTCTAAAAGCTGAAATATCCATTTCAAATGAACTGAACCGGAAAGTGTATATCATTTAGATATAACCGCAACAGAAAAGGAAATCCAATACTATGGCTTGTGGGTTTGTGTGTAACAGCTGAATCAAATGACATATTACTCGTGTCATACCTCATAGAAATTATTCTTCTGGTTTAACATTTATCGTTATGGTTGATTCTGAAGGTCTGAACCACTATAAAGTGGAATTAATCAAATTTGAATAACACTGATATGTACTCATGAAATTGGCATTTCTATGTTGTCACGTGGTGCCACCTTAAGGCGTGATGTTAAATTAATATTTCTTGCACCTCATTTGTTTGATTAAGAACGAGAATTGGGCTAAATACAATCATTGGAATTAACACTTTCCCATATGAAACAAATCCGCGTCATAACTAGTTACTGTTTAAGTTTAGAGTTATACAGGCCTACACATGCTGGGAACTCCTGATAAAGTATGTTTGAGTATTTAATTCAATACCCAAGTTGTAAAAGAAGATAAATATTACATTTACAAACGAGAGATAATTGAAGTTTTTCACGTGTGTTCCAATATGTTCCATTTTCTCTTTTACCAAATGCTTCAAAGCGTCTTTAACACTCTGACACAATATCTCTGATATCAATTGGCATCATACACATCGCTTTTTTGTTGTTGATAGATTCTATTCTGCGATTCGTTTTCTCGCTTTTCAATCGATACTTTTCCATCCATAACCTTTCATAGTATTTAATAGTACTCGGTAATTGTTGTAATATATCTCATCATCATGATCATGATCATCTCTCTTGGTCAGCTTGACCATGACTACGGCCATGATGACTACAGCGGTCAATATGGTTAGTGGCATTGGTCATCTACTTGAATTCTAATGATGTAATATATATTAGGGAATAAATTGGAGTGAGTAAGAGATGAAGTGAGAGAGAGAACGTGAGAGAGAGAGAGAGAGAGAGAGAGAGAAAGAGAGAGAAAGAGAGAGAGAGAGAAAGAAAGAGAGAGAGAGAGAGAGAGAGAGAGAGAGAGAAAGAGAGAGAGAGAGACATGGAGAGAGAAGGTGAGAGTAGAAGAGACAATGGGAATGGATGAATACGGTGAAGGGCAAAGGAGAAGGAAGAGCGGTGGAGCTAATAGAGAAGGAGTAGGAAGATGAAGAACAATAAAAGAAGAAGGAGTGGAAGAGGAAGAAGAAGAAGAAGAAGAAGAACTGGACAAAAATCAGAAAAGGGACTTTGAGAAGAAGTAAAACATGAAGAAGAAGTAAATGTAATTTAAGTCATCTTTCATAAAAACTACAGTTTCAAGTTTTATTTTGTAAAGGAATTTCCATTTTGTTTCTTCTCGAAAGCAAAGTGAAGGTTATACGAAAATTATAAACAAAGAGTTGGTAACGCAGTTTATCAAATTCATATAAAAAACGGAAACATAGAAAAGGGCTAGAATATGCAATCTTTGATTTCGAGATATCCACGTGAAATCATCATGCCTACATCACATGTTCCTTTAACACTTTTCTGAGAAAAATGAAGAAGAGAAAAAGCCTTGAAGGGGGAAGGTTGTATAATATTGTAGTACGGGTATATTGGCACTATAACGCCCACGGTATACCCGTAATGTATCATATACAAGGATCATATAATATCTGTAAATGTAAGGCTTGTAGCTCTAGCGAGGCATTAGCCAGGGGATTTGGTATTATTACTTCCTTCTTACTTCATCCCACGGTCATAGGGTACGCATCTTGCAAGAGGGATGGAGGATAAGCCAGTCGCCATGGTAACCCCGTATCCAAACCTCTTTAGGATGCATGCCCGGTATCTTTGCGCGGGTACACTAGATGACGGGATAATATAAGGTGCATGATCGAGCTAAATACACGGTGAGTAATCGGGATTTCAAAGAAAACTTCCAATAGCAAAAAAAGAACTGATAATGGTTTTAGATGGATATTCAGAAATAAGAGTCATAATGATGCATTTTCGTTCCTCTCCCCCACATGTAAATAACAGACAAGACAAAGTGATCAAAGAAAGATCAGAGAAAAAAAACTAAGTAAACGACACAAAACAGGAAAAGTTAGGAAGTAAGAAAACACTTAAAAAGAATGGAAAACCAATGTAACGAACTACTATACCGCATCATTATTGAGTACTTTTGAGGATGGGAATAATTATTTTGTTTTTTACTTGTTTGTTTGGTTTATGTCTTGCTTTTGCTAAATAAAAGGTTTCATCGGTGGTTTTATTTCTAGGTATATGCAGGAAGGGGTGCATTTCAAAAGCCCAATGAGTGAACACAGAGCGTTGGTAGGTGTGTTCGAAACACACAAAGAGAGATAGAGAGAGAGAGAGAGAGAGAGAGAGAGAGAGAGAGAGAGAGAGAGAGACTTTATCGTTATTGCAATGGTGGAACATAATTCAAGAGCAAAACGCAGTAAACGATTGCTTTGTACACAGTCCCTGATAGCTCTTTGATTGTGTGCCGTAGAGATAAGTTATATAAACATTGCCAAGGTTTTCAAAGCCGTTTTCGCCATTCTGCGTCTCTTAAAGGTATTACAAAGTTTTGGGAAATTTTGAAAATGGGGTGAACAGTGATTCTTTACAATTTTGATATATTTGGATGCCCCTGTGGATGTAATAAAATCACTATAAATTTTAGCCCCTAAACCGCTTCTGTTTTCGAGAAAAATTGAATATAAAGATTTACCGGTGCTCCCGGTAAATTTTTGATAAATTTCAAATAGCTCCTACGGCCGTATTATGGTAGCTGCGACCATGAAAATCTCAGAATATGTAGTTGTGGTATATAATTTGCGAACGGGAATAGCTAGTCGGTCGATATTAGTCAAGAAACATTGTTTTATAGCTTAATTAATATCTTGAACTTGAGAGGGAGCTATACAACATAAAGTGATTATTATTTATAATTTCATAACTTAAGACTCGATTTCGACCGCGACAACGATCACTGAATATTGTAGGATCGCATACGCTTCCAATATCTTCATTTGAACCAAAGTCATGACCCCATACCAAAACTTTGTATTACCTTTAACACTATTGCATTGAACCTGCACAATTTCTAAACGTCAGAACAAAAAGAACACTCCCTCAAACGATCTGAACAGGAAACTCCAGAATTAATTTCACATTTTGCCAGGAACTTTCTGTGTATAGCAATAGTTGTACTAATAAGAATAATGACAATTATAATAACAGGATATAATGATAATAACGAATAATTATAATATACTTTTACAGCACATTTTCCATGTGAAATGCGCTTTACATGCAATTATATCATGAACAGAAGAGGATTTTGTTTGTTTGCTGTTACAAAATTATATCTGTCGCGCACCCTTACTTTTTGTGTCGATCTCTCCCCTATTTTCCCCCTCCTCCACCCCCCCCCTCTCTCTCTTTCTCTCTCGTTCTGCTCACTCTAGCTCTTTCTAGGCTCTCTCTCTCTCTCTCTCTCTCTCTCTCTCTCTCCCTCTCTCTCTCTCTCCCCCTCTCTCTCTCTCTCTCTCTCTCTCTCTCTCTCTCTCTCTCTCTCTCTATCTATCTCTCTCTCATCTGCACTCTTTATTACTATCCATTCTCTATCTGTTCCTGTCTCTTACCTATCCCTCCTAATTTCAACTTGACAGAAAGAAAATTCCAGCATGATTAAGAAATAAGGATTATTTCTGCGTAAGCAGGGACATCGTCAAAATTGTAATCAAAAAAAGAGAAAGGTCGACGATATGAAACAAATAAACGGGTATATTAAGAGGTTTCCAACAGGAATTGTTAGAATGGAAAGATATATTGCTTAAACGACACCATGGCATTAGACGTATGTAAACCATGCAATGTAATGCTAGTGGCCGTTATAAAGTGTCATCAAAGAAGTAAGTATTACCTCCTGAAGACGGACAGTCAACCTGTCCGAAACGTCGAGTCTACTCTCCTGCTCCTGCTCTGCAATTCTACTCGCCTACTCAACTCTCCAACTCAATCCAGTCTTCTACTCAAACCTCTCATCCTGCCCAAACTTTCTGGTTTACAGTCCTTTTCAGGACTAAACTCACTTCCGAAAGATACTCTTCCTTCTAACCTCCACTTTCTCGCCTTCCATCTCACCTCTATTTTCTATCTACTTTCCTCAGTCCCTCGAGGACTTTACACATGGTGTACCGTAAACCTCTTCCGTGATTATTCATACCACCATGCAAACCTTCAAACATCATCCAAGTAAGTATTAGTTGAAATTCATGAATCAAATAGAAATTCGAAATCGAATGTCCCATAGCTAAAGCTTTCTCGTTGGAATGTGTTTCATAGCTCAAGTAATTTGAGGATATTGTATTGGAATTCATTTTTGAAAATTTTGTAATATGCCAAAAGCAATTCGTCCGTATTTCATGTCATCTATTCCCATTTCCAACAAAATAAATAAAGTACATGGGATTGCATTGCTCATAGTAAAACAATGAAACTTAACAATATATTTGTAATTGATCCACAGTGTACATATTTATGTAGGCCTATATGGAATTACCAATACGAAACAAAAACTGAAAAAGGGCATTTACTGACCCAAGCTCGAAACAGTATCATAGAAACCATGAGAAACCCCAGAAAACTATAATACTGAGTATTATGAGTGGATTATATCACATAAGTTAGTTGCTAATACAGATTATTTTCTATAAGAACGAAAGTAGAGGTAAAAAGATGGAGCAAAATTAAGAAATAATGGAGAAAGAAAGAAAAAAGACTAAAAGAATGAAAAAAGTACATCCAGGATTGCAAAACAATATAGTTTCAATATATTTTGATACATGAACTGTTAGCACTTTTTCCTATTAATAAAATTCAAATCTTTCTGATGTTGTAATTTCCGGGGAGGTAAAGAGAATATGTATAAATTATTCATTTTAATAATGGTAGTTGTTCTGCCTTATAATAATATGAACGATATAATTTATTAAAAAAACATACATGTAATATATTCTATAAGCATTGCGGGGCCCTCATGGGTAGCAGTGTGAAGAGGCAACCCTGCTTGAATAAATGAATGAATAAATAAATATATGGGCCTAAATGAAAGAATTAAAAAAATAGATGAATTAATAGATGAAAACAAATTATTAAATAGATGAATAAATAAATGAATCCACAAATTAAAAATAAAATTAAAAAAATCAACAACTGATCAAATTTAAGAGGATATTACAACTGAACCTGAGGAAAATATTTGTAATTATTTAATATTCTTTCCTGAACAAAAACATAACAAACAAATTCAGAGGATTTGTAGGATTGAGGATAAGGAAAATATTCTGGATTCAACAGCACAATGTGGTTCTAAAATTAAAATTGAGCATAATGAGCCTAATTTCGGATGTCTTGTTTGTTACCACAATACCACAGTACGCAGACTATAGTGTGGCTTCCGAGGTGACACATACACATTTTAGGGGGAAGGGAGGGGTTTTTTAAGGGGAGGGGAGAAGGTTTTAGGGGGACAGGTAGTGTGAGGTATTTTATGTTATTGTTTCCATTCTGTCATTATCTGTCATATTATTCGAAACGTATGAGCTTGTTTTGGTATTATCTATCAAATGTGATTTATGTTTTCTATGAATTTGTTGAATGTAAGCACAAATAAATAATATTAAAAACAAAAACATTTTGAGAAGACATATATCCCTCCTCTGGCCACTACAAGGCTACGCAGGGATGTTCCCTACGGTTGAAATATGATGATTCGGGAGGGGGGGGGGGGGGGTAATGCCTGAAAACGAGTTACATGTATAATTGATTAGTCACATACTCTTGTCATACTCCCATCTCTCTCTATCTCTATCTATTTCTCTCTCTATCTCCTTCTCTCTTTCTCTCTGTATGTCTGTATGTTGTATGTTTCTCTCTCTCTCTCTGTTTTTGCCCCTCTGTAGCTGCCTCTCTCTGCTTCTCTCTTTCTCTCTCTCTGTCTCTCTCTCTACCTCTGACTCTGCCTATATATCTCTCTTCATCTTTACTTTCCGTATAATCTCTAGCCATTTGTCATTGATTTTAGTGAGAACAACAACATCAAAGTAACATACATTTATGATCACATGTGCTAAAATATCAATCTCGCATTCTCATTAGTAACTGAATTTCACCCCTCTTTTTTTCTTCTTCTCATCCACATCCATCAAATTTAGACGTCCCCGCCACTTCATGCATCTGACCTATAGCAGCCTACATGTATTCCGTTTGCTTGAGATGCTCATCAGTATAGAGCTACGTACACGTAATACGCACGCACTATCTCCAGCACTCGTGACGTCATCATAGCTCAAGTTCAACGATCGGGCGCCTTGAGTGGACGCCCCCACTGCTGCTAAAACATTGAGCAACTTCGTACAAGGAGGGGTTTCTCATCCAGCAACCTACCTGTACACGAGACTTGAAATAAAGCAGACATGCATTCGCTTTCGTTGATTATGGCGCACGAATCGAAGGCGGAATTTAACTATAGTCTTCGAGAAAGCGTGTGAGGCGATGAGTGGTGCTCTTAAAAACAGACAGTGGAAACGCCCCATGTTTCCTCCGCTGCTTCCCAAACTCCCGTACGCTAATATTGATTTACGCGATACGGGCAGCCATTTTGAGTGATTTATTTGTAAGGACAGTGTTAACATACACAGGCTGATCAATCACTAAAGTTGAAGGGGAAAGCATGATCCAAGCGCGAATTTGAACGATCATCGCAGATATAACGCGATTAAAAAATAACTGCATATGTCGCACGTCTGCGGAAGAAAAAAAAAATGTTATTGATTCTCATGTTGATCTCGCCGAGGAGTGCGTCAATGAAGGCAGATCCTCAGTGGCAAATTATATTTGTCTGTCTCTCTTGCGGTTCAATCTATATGTATTATTTGCGCACCCGTGTTTTGATCAAGTAATTGAGAAGATGTTCGGTCATCATAATCATCATCCGCGATGCGAAGATTGAAATTGTGCACAGGTGAATAAGAACATGACAAGCCATGTCATTGAGTCAGTAATATATCATTGCGATTTCGTATCCATTGATTCAATGGAATTAGAAGTTTGGTGTGATCGTTTGGGTGTAGAGTTTTTTCCGTTAATCCAGCCCAAAATAATCGTTTGCATTTCTCCATTATAATCTTGTTGTCCCTTTCGACCTTCAAAAATTATTTTTTCTCTCCATCTCTCTCTCTCTTACTTCTTTGTTTCCCCTACTCTTTTGTTTTCCATATTATTTGATTTCCCTATTCTTTTCATTTTCCAATTTTCATTCATTTTTTACACGGCGAAAAAATAATTGTCGACTATAAGGTTTTCGCATCTACGTCTCTCTTACTCCCTTAACCGCTCCTACTTTAGTTATTATATTCTTTATCACGAAAAAAACCCTGATTTGTTTCTCTTTTCATCTCTATTTCTTTCACATTTCTACTAACTCTTTCACTTAACCCCCCTCTCCCCCCTCCCGCTACATTCCTGTTTTTTTTTCTCGAATATGTCTTCAACCACGGTTCCTCGGTTCCTAATTTTTTTTTTCTCGACTATAAGGTCTCGTCATCTCTGTCCCTCTTTGGCCCTCTCCCGCTCCCTCTTTAGTTATTATTTCCTTCCTTCCTTTCCCTCCCCGCTTTGCCATCCCAGCTCCCATGTTGAGTAAACATACGCATTCATACTGAAGTGATACATTGTGCTTTAATTTTTTTTATTTCCTTACGAAAAGAAATAAAGAAAGATATCAACAAAATATAGAAAGAAACTAAAAAAGAAAGACAAAATATAGAAAGAAACTAAAAAAGAAAGACAAAAGGTGAGGGGGAAGAAAGATAGAAAAAGAAGGAAAGAGAGTGTATATTTTTATATAAGAATTATTGTAAAATCAGTCTATTTGAACAACTCTGTCGTGTGGCAATTCTGTTGGTGAATGACTGGCATTTCGACCTGCTACATGTACAAAAAGATTATAAATCGAGATGATCTCTGCACTTAAACTTGGCTTTGCTGATTGATTCTCGCCACAGCTGGAAAGGAGAAGAAAGAGGGAGAGGGAAAGGAAAGGGGTCGAAAAAAGAGATGGAGGCAAAGTAACGAAGATGAAAAGTGTTCGACACAAAATATGGTGGATGGAAAATGGGGCAGCGAAATAGCAAGGCGTTAAAAAGGGGGAAAGAGCATTTGAAAGCTTCTTTTGGAAGAGAGGAAGGATGTAGGAAAGCGAAGGAACCCGAGTGATGAGGGTCGAATCTCAAGGGAAATTTCTTCTGCCAACCAAGTTGTCAGTCAACCTGAAAGCTAACCATCCCCACGCGGCTCACGAGGAGGGGGGTAATAGATCTATGATCAACGCACGACCAACGCATGCGTGCAGGCTAGATAGCAATAATCGCCTACAAGTGACTGATTGTTCGCCTCTAAATAACTCCTTGTTTCGTCAGCCACTTCTTCTTTCTTCGACTATACCACACACATATTTTTGTTGTCGTTGTTGTGTGCTTTCTCTTCCAAAAACGTGGCAGCGCTTTTAATTCCCTGGTAATAACGAAAATAGAAGTGCGAGCCACGAAACGCTGGATAATGGGTTCGTACGAAGGCTTAATCATCGATCACGCAGAGAATTAGCGGGCGAATAGATGTCCTTTGCGGATTGAACATCGGGCGGTTTTTGTGCGCCAAAAAGTCTTTTCGCAGATAGTTTCTTCGTCCATTATTCTTCGCTATTACTGGCTATATATATTTTAGTCTTGGCTAATAGACGCATTGCTTCCTTGCTCTTGGTCTCTCTCCCTCTCTCTCTTTGTCGCTGTCTTGGAAAAAAGGATAAGGGGCTTCTCACCAATTTTGGGCTGTCTCTAAAATTTCTCGACTACCATAACCAGGACATGACTTGGGGGAGATGGATGGACTTAAATTAGCAGTTTTAGGGGGAGAAAACAACCGCAGCTCTTTTAGACCATTAATTTCCCCTCTCTTTCTCCCTGTCTCCATCCCTCTTTAATTATTTCTCTCTCCCTCTATATTTCTCTCTCTCTCTCTCTCTCTCTCTCTCTCTCTTTCCCTCCCTTGCCCTTCCTTCTTTCTCTCATAGAATCTCCCTTCACCCTCCTCTCTGTTTTTCCCTTCTCTCTTTTTCATTCTCTCTCTCTCTCTCTCTCTCTCTCTCTCTCTCTCTCTCTCTCTCTCATGTATCTCTTCCCCCTTTCCTTTGCTCTCATTCTTCCTTATTCTTACGAACTAATGGCACCCTTACACATGTTTTTCTCTCTTTTAAATATCATTGTATATAAAATGGGTCGTGACATTTGATTGTTTATGATTTTTGGAATCGAACAGAAAAATATTTCTCAGAGCTGAAGTGCTCAATGTTTAAAAAGACAAAATCAAAATTAATTGTCATTAAAACTTGCAAAAACAATGAAATAATACAAATTATAAAAAATATTCAAGTTACCATAACTGCATTATTCAAGAGGAATTCCGTAAAATTGCATGCTTCCTATAACCCCTTAATATAACCCTTTTCTTTTTTCGTGACGCATTTGTACAATTTAAATAATGCCAATTCAATCCCCAAGTCACTCTATTTCTATTTATTTGGATTTTCTTGTTTTAGATTTGCTTTCAATTTTTGAAAAAAAAATGAAATACTGATGTAACTCGTATATTGAGCATGTTCAGACCTGCTAACTGCCAATATACCCGGAGTTACTACAAAAAGAAGACAATTGTCAGCGTGCATTTCGGCTTAAAAACGAGCGAAACGAATTATACTAAACACATTTTAAACGACCCTCCCCACCATTCCCCCACCATTCTCCCACCACCCGTCCACACAAACACGTGAAAAGGGCCTTTATAGGACCCTTTCAGTTTTAACAACAAAGTACAAAATTTGAAGGGCTTCGATATTAAAATCTATACGTCATGCAAATATTTGAGAAACGCTTTCAAAATGTCATATAATATAATCATGTGCTACTAATATGGAATATAATAACAGTGAACGTACAATTTTGCCGGCTTCTTCAAACAATACAAATATCTAAAAAAATATCAGACATAATTAGATACCCAGTCGTTATTCCCTGACCATTATACACGTTAGGGGTTTCCCCTTAGCATTTATTAGCCAACATGAGTGTATGTGCTTAATGTGTGTCATGTACACATTATTACCGCCAAGCATTCCATGAGGGGTAGTGTACGTGTCCGGCCAATATTTGGGCATTTTATACCTTGAGATTTTGCGATATTTTCAAGTAGATTATTGTTTTGTGAAGTATAGAAGACCTAGACTGATCAGAATAATCGTACAAACTGTCCGTAATCGTGTTTCTTTCTCGTATAGTGCATACCGTCGACTAGCTAGAAGGGGTGGCGTTTTGCAATAACGTCTCCATGCATTTCCAGAGAGCTTTGAAATGACTCCCACTTTTGGCTTTGCTTTTCAACTAATCATACATTTTGAATGTGTCCCATTCGTAGCAAAACAGATAAGATGTGTATCCAAGGTGTGTATGATGTAGGGCAGTCACCTTACATCCCCGAAACAGTCAACTCTGCCATCAATTCAAACAGCAACATTGAACCTTTTTAAAAATAAACATCTTGTTTTAAGCTGTTGTTAAATTAAGTGCACTTGTCTGCGTATACACTATCGGCATCGTTTTGATTAAGCATGTTTTTAAGAAATAGGGACTAACTGTTTTGTTTGAGGAAGGATGTTGAAGCTACTTGGATTGATGAAGAAGCGACGGCAAGGGAACACCTTCTAGATGAATGTCTATCATCGTTAGTCTTTTTTCACCCCTTTAGGCGGTCTCATCACCGACTCCGCCTAGCTAGGTATCCCCGACACCATCCATAACAGAGCGTGCAGTGACATGAGGAAGGAAGGAGTGGGGAAGGGGGTGGGTGAAAAGAGAGAGAGGGGGGGGGGGGGCAAGGGGAGGAGTAAGGAGAGGGGGAATGGGGTAAGAGGGGTAGGGGAGATAAAGTGGTGGAATGGAGATGGGGGTTTATACGCAAGCATGGCAAAAGATGGGGGCACTGGTTTTTATACGAAACAAGTTAGAGTGAGAGGAGGGAGCGAGGGGGGCGTGGGGAGTGAGGTGAATAGGGGAGGGGGAGGAGGGAGGGAATGTGCGGAATAGAGGGGTAAGACGAAATAGGCGGAGGCTTAAAGCAGGAGCTCGGGTGCTCGTGTTCTATACGTACACTGGATACAGTGATAAGAGGGAAGAGGGTGGGGAGGGCGGGGGGGGGGGGGCAGGGAGAAGGGAACGAAAGAGGGGCAGAGGAGAGGGAGGGGCAGAGCGGGGCAGGGAGAGGGGGAAAGAATCATGGGGGGGGGGGTTCGAGAAGGTGATAAAATGGGAGGGGGCGGTATACCTAAGAATGTGATGAAGATAATTAAAACAAAAGCAAAATTGCAACTTTACCTAATCATCAAATTCTACATGTGTGCCTTTTTCCAATTATGTCACTTGGGTTTCTGCCAGCGAATCTATATTCATATTTGAAGTCTGACCATTGAAAATAATAAACATATCAATCATACAAGACCAATGAACACACATTGTTGATACACGAGTAGCATAAATATAGACTAGATATCATGTTTACATTTCGCTTTCCAGGGAAAGACGATAGCTACCACGGCTAACTGAAGGGCTGTATAATCACCATCGTTAAACACAGATAACATTGTACAGTGAAAACAGTTTGGTCAAAACGAATTTATTTCTAGCAGGTTTACGCGCCGCGATGCAATCAAAATTTCTAGAACGTCGCGCTCGTACACGGGAAATCCTTTTGCTAATTTGACTTGATAACTTATTCATGGCTCTATTTCTGATGTACAAGATTTTCTGCTCCTCTGTCTCTTCGAGTCGGGGGTTGAAAGGGAGAAGAAAAAGAAAAATCGGGCCAATTAGCTAGAATGTGTCAAAACTCCCGTAGGGGTACGTATGTCTATTAGGTCAATACTGGTTTATGGCCAACACACGGCAGGAAATATTATGATAAAAGTGGAGACAAAATTATATATCAGGGAGAAAGGGAAAGAGAGAAATAGAGGGAGTTGTGTGAAATAGAAAACGATATAGGGAGGATGAGGAGGAAGATTAAATTGTTATATAGAAACGATTTGTGATACAAGGAGAGCGGAACAAAATGAGAGATAGACCGAGAACATTAGAATGCTACTGAGAATGAACAGAAATGGAAGTGAGGGAGAGTAAGAGAAAGATCGAGAGAGAGAGAGAGAGAGAGAGAGAGAGAGAGAGGGAGAGAGAGGGAGAGAGAGAGCGAGAGGGGGGATGGGAGAGAGAGGGAGAGAGGATAGGTAAAGGAAGGAAAAGGCAATCGGAGAGAAGATGTAGAGGTGATGCATTTGTTCTAAAAAATACCCTGTCATTATTTCAAATATAACGAGACAAAAAGAAAATATGCAGCCCAAAATTGCCACACTTTTGTTCAGCCCCCCCCCCCTCCCCCCTCGGCGAAAATTCAACGGCATACCCCGCTTGCATGGTTTACAGTGATTATGAATAATTATGTCCTTTTCTTTCTTTGTTTGCAGAAATATCAAGCTCAATCATATCATTACAAAATCATTTTAAAACCCAAGGATACCATAATTTAATCATTACAACAATATGCTACCTATTTCACGAATGCTTGTATTAAAGCGGCATATCACAAGAGCTCATTTTTAGTTTAATTCCTAGCATACAATTCTGCCATTTTTGTTGTTATCACTGTGCCTTGGTATGTACCATCATCCTGTGTGAATAAATAGAACCCAATTAGTCGGCCCCGCCACGCTTCGCTGGATTGGAATTAAATTTTCTCAAAATTATGTGCGGGTAGGTTCGAAAATAATCTATCAATAGTAGAAAACGATCACAAGACGGACGCTCTGCTGCCAAACACGGCAAGCCGTTTAGGATCGTGACATGCTGCAGATCTGATCAGAGTGAATAACAAACAGGGAGTTGTATCTTTTTATTATTTATGTTATTTCATGTACATCTGTCGTATACATTGTCTATTTGTTTGTTACATATACCTGATTGCTCGATATATGATATATATATCTATATATATATATATATATATATATATATATATATATATATGTGTGTTGATTTTACGTTACCACCAAGTATGTAACCGCATTATATTGGTTTACATTTAATGTGTGCATGCATAAACAAATCTGTACGCAAATGAAACATACCATCATCATTTAGAGTTTATCATTCAATTACATAATTATATGAAACTCTAAAACTCAACTAAAAAATACACAAAACAAACCAATAAACCAACCAACCAACCAACTGACAAACCAACCAAAGTTAATAACCAACAAACCAACCAACAGACAAAGCAACTAACCAACCAACCAACCAAATAACCAACTAACCTACTAATTAATCTACCAACCAACCAACTAACCAACTAACCTACTAATTAATCTACCAACCAACCAACCAACTAACTACACAACCAAGCAACCAACAACAGACAAACTAACCAACCAAATTGACAAACCAACTACCCAACCGACAAACCAACCAACCCATAGACAAACTGACCAACAACTCAACCAACCAACCAACCAAGTAACCAACTAGCCAACCAACCAACATAAAAAACTAACCAGCCATCCGACAAACAGACAAACACACTATCAAGACCGTACACGCGATTACAAGCATATTCTCCTTGAATGTAAATCTTTAACAAAATATATATTTCTAGCAACATTTATCAATGCTTCTACATAATTTTGAAACCCTCTAATTACTAGAACACAAGAACAAAGCCTTCAAATGTGCTCCTAAGTTTTAATAATGCGCCTCCACTTTCAATATAAAATGATTTTCTTGTCATAACATAGATTAATGGACGATTAACTCACATATAAAACTAATTAATAACAAAGACAACAATACAAACACACGTGCACAACAAATATGATAAAAATGAAATCCAAAATCTACAAGTGTAGACAGCCTTTAAGGGGAAAGACCATAATAGAATGACTGACGGGGAATAGGGTCGTTGACCGTTTGTAATGTCCTCACGGGTCATTAAGGACTTGGCCGGGAAATGAAGAGGAGGTTGAGATGCGTCGTAACGTAGGATCAAACAAATAACGTGAGATGAGGGAAATGAGTTATATTATAAGCAGCGTTGACACAGGTAGATATATATATATATATACATATATATAGAGAGAGAGAGAGAGAGAGAGAGAGAGAGAGAGGGATTATGTCGGGATGCGTAGTAACAGAGGATCAGACACATAAGACGAGATTAGTAAAATGAGTTACAGCAGAGAGAGAGAGAGGGAGGGGGGGGGGGGGGGGAGAAGGCTATCCAGACAAGTCGAAACATAGAATCACACAGATAAAACGAGAGGACGTAAATGTATATTTATAAGCAGCAGAGAGAGAGAGAGAGAGAGAGAGAGGATGAGGACAGATGGAGAGAATGAAAGAGAAGGGGATAAAATGGGAAGAAGACAGACAAAATAGGAAATAGAGAGATAGGTAAATAGAGTAAAAAGAGAAGCCTCTAAAAATAAACTTCATTTCAACTTCTCATCTGTTTATCAATCACCTATAAAGAGTGAACGACAAATGAAGAGAGAAAGAGAGAGAGATGAAAAGCAGTGAGATGGAGTAAGAATTTATGAAAAGTGGTTTAGAAAGAGTAATGCCCATATTAAAGGCTAGTATAAAAAAGGGAAACAATATTCATACAACAAAGATAACCAGACAGATATGTGCGACTATTGGTAGAGTATAGATGATAATATGCTTTCTGTCAAAAACAACTACAAAGATTTTAAAAACAGAAACAAGCAAAACAAAGGAAAACAAATAAATAAACGAGTGGATGTTCATAAGTTCAATAAAAAAGAGAATTACATGATGATCGCCAAACCATGCATGATTATTAGTCTGAATAATCGTCTTTTGAGAACTTACAACCCCTTTTAAATAGTTTTCCTCGGTATGGAAGGGTGCACATCTCTTTCTATATACCACCAACAATTATTTCACAATGGGAAGACATGACTGACCAACGCCGCTTCCATTCATTGTGAATATTACTCCGGAAAATAATTTGTAAGTTTCTTTTCTTGACAGCGGTAACTGTCTGCTCCGGCCCCCCTTCATTTGTGTTTTGCCTTCCTCCCACTTTCCCTCCCTGGGGCTTCTACTCCTTGCTGCCCTCTCTCTATTTTATCATAATGTATCTATTCATCTGCCCTTTTGTCTTTAGTAATTTTACCAAAAGATTTAAGATTGTATCTATAAATATGAAATCCAAATAATCGCAATAAAATGACCTTTGCTCCCAATTTACATTTCGTTTCGCATCTGATGACCGGCTTTGTATCAACTGTTGATACCGATCCTGATAATCTCAATAAATCTTTTAAAAATTGGTCACCTTTTCCTTAAAACGTCTCCCGATTCCCATTCTGATTGAAATTATTGGTAAAATAATTCGACTGCTTCATCGATGATGCCAGAATCTCAAATAGCATCTTTAGGATGTCAGTTTCTCTTTCACCTCTATTACGAGAAGGGCATCGAAAGGACGAAGGGGTGCACTCACGTACCCCTCGCAGCTCCTGCATGCGAGAGGCCCGCCCCTTAATGCGATAGGGCTATTAGCAAGGGACATCACCGGCGTACGGCCCGGCTTAGGAACAATGATCCACCTGCCTCTGACCGTGATGCGAGGGCGCAGACCAGGGCCTCATTAGAGGACCGATAAGGGGTTTAGGACCGACCTTATAGCGAACCCCACTTACCCCTTCACCTGTTATAGCCATGTGTAGTTTAAAGGCAAAGTTCGAATTAAGTATTGCAAATGCATTGTGAAAATGGTAGAATTGCAAGCTGAATAGTAACCGTAACAGCAGCAACAGCAGTAGTAGTATAGTGGAAGTAGTAGTAGTATCAGTAGTAGTAGTAGAAGTAGTAGTAGTAGAAGTAGTAGTAGTAGAAGTAATAGTAGTAGTAGTAGTAGTAGTAGTAGTAGAAGTAGTAGTAGTAGTAGTTGTAGTAGTAGTAGAAGAAGTAATAGTAGTAGTAGTAGTAGTAGTAGTAGTAGTAGTAGGAGGTTGTAGTTAGCAGTTAGCGGTTAGTGGTGATAGTAAGAATGCGGTATAATGTGGAAAAGGAAAACGGTTTTATATAATCTGCCCTAGGCCTCGTATTTGTATATTTTGACTTTCATGATTCGAGCGACATATATTCCGTATTGATTGTGAAATTGTTTTCTGTATTTGTGATATATATGTTTATCCATAACTTCAACATTTTTATAAATACAAATAATAAGTATTTTTGTAAAACTCCCTCAAGATTGATATGATAATACTATACATGTAGCTGGATTGAATATAGCGCCTTATCACTGGATACAAAGAGTTTTGCGATGTCATCAATGAGTCAGTGTTAGAGATAAAAATCTATACAAGTTACCAAGCATTGACAGTATATGAGTTCAATGAATATAAGGTTTCAGAATAGCACAGCAATTTGAAATACAATAGTCCCTTAGAACGAAATCAATCATAGGCTATAACTTACAACTTCAAAACAATGACGGGTACACTACTCTAATTCATTATGCCTACTGCGCAATAACTACGCTCATTGTTGAGCTATCCAACATGATTCAAAGAACACTAAGTTCCTTCGCAAGCATCACATAAATACCCTTCAAACATAAACTTCTTCAAAGTATTCAATTTTAGAGACATCACCCCTCAAGAGCGGTAACTGATTTAAACATTGTTTAATCTTCTATTTTCCCCGATAAAAATTGTGGCGCCGTATTCCCTTCTATTAATCCGACGCCACAGATCACGTGATCACAGAAAACGCCACCACAGAGATAAGACGCACGCGTTGATATACACAGCACTGTCATAGCGAATGTGTTTGTGTGTATCATCACACGGGGCACACACAAATCTGCTAACGATCTGCAAGACATCTGTAGTCTATGCTCGTAGACCATGATTCTGTCTATACGACGGAGATTGCAGGAAACATTTGAGGAGGCCGAAAAATGAAGGATAAAGAGGATTGGGGAGGAGAAAGAAGAAGAGGAGGAGGAGAAGAAGAGGTGGAGGAAGAAGGGGGGGGGAAGAAGAAAGTTACTAAACAATAACGGGGGAGACATAAACAAATTGGAAAGTGAAGAGGAAACATTATTTTGAAGAAGGTGAAGAAGGAGCAGGAGAAGGAGATAAAGAAAAAGAAGAAGAAGAAGAAAGATACGGAGACAGAAAAGAAGAAGAAAAATAGGAAGAACGTTTTTAAACTAATGTTTTCTTCTGATTTCAATGCCCCATGAAGTGTGAACAGGTCCGCATTTTATTGGGACAAAACTATTCCTTCCTTATATTATGTTAGTCTACCTGTCTAGGATCTATCTCCTGATTGTGTGAACATTCAGTGAGTATCTTGTTTTTATCCCCCCCCCCTTGCTTTCCATTTTCTCTTAAAAATAAGTCTGATTTCATCGTCATTATCATCTCAATTCAATAACACCCTAGGCATCATCAATTATTCTGCTCCTATCTTCTCCTCATCAATCTTCGAATTTTTCTACTACTACTCCTACCACTACGGTCACTGCTACTACTACTACTTTTCTACTAGTGCTACTACTACTACTACTACTACTACTACTACTACTACTACTACTACTACTTCTACTACTACTACTACTTCTACTCCTACTACTAGTAGTAGTGCTACTACTACTACTGCTACTACTACTTCTACTACTACTACTACTTCTACTATTACTACTACTACTTCTACTACTACTACTACTACTACTACTTCTACTACTAGTGCTACTACTACTAATGCTACTACTACTACTACTACTACTACGAATTCTACTATTACTACTACTATTACTACTACTACTACTACTACTACTACTACTACTACTACTACTACTACTACTACTACTGCTAGTGCTACTGCTACTGTTATAACTACTGCTACAACTTCTACTTCTCTATCACCTTTGATACCATTACATAATCATCTGCATTGCGATCTTTATCACAATCATCACAATTTCCGTGTCTGAAACTGAAGACTACTGGTCTTGAGATCTTTTTACCCCCCTTTCTGCGGCCCAAAGGTGAACGGGGATGTCCATAGGTATCGCTGACCGCCAATGACTCACGCTTAACTTGGATGACCCGCGAGAGGTGAGCGCCTCCAATCCAAAAGTGTCTGACAAAAATGCTTAAAAGAGACCGAATCTATACAGTTTATCGTCGTCTCCCTTTCTCCGTCTCTCGATTTTTCGCTCTCTATTCTTTTTTTCCTCTCTCTCCCCCTTCGTACTCAGTGACAAGTTGTGAGCTGACAAAATGATTCAGGTCCCTGTAGGCGTTTGAAGAAAGAAAAAAAGAAACCTGAAGGTTTTAACAGGTCTAAAAGGACTCATTGGTTTACGTCATGTAGTATGGGGCCTTGAATTTCCCCACTTTTCCCACTTTTTCCTCTTTCTCTGATGTTGCCTTTTAGATAGGAAGCGAGGTGTGTACTGTGTGTAAGGTAACGTGGTGTGACATGAATATATGAAGCAAGGAAGAAGGGAAGGGTAAAAAATATAAAAGAAAGAGGGGGCAGCGAGAGAGATGGGGATAACGAGGCAAAGAGAAAGAGAGAGAGAGAGAGAGAGAGAGAGAGAGAGAGAGAGAGGGGGGGGGGCGAAGGAAATCGAAGGGGAAATATACAGATATAAAGATGAGAGAGAAGGGGGCGAGAGGGGGGGGGGGGTAATCATGTTGATTAAACAGTTGAAAATTGGGAAATAATTTGAAAAGCAGATATTCAGAAAGGGAGGCATATAAAAGGAAAAAACTTGGAGAACGGACTCGAAAAAAATGTATCCTACGGCACATTCACACAGACTGTCTGAAGATTAAGTGTATGTGGATAAATTCTTGTACGAAGAAAAAAAACCTCTCTCGTTATCGCAAACAAATTCATTGAATAGAATTTAAAAATAAGAAACGGATATTGATGGGGTGGGGGTGGGGGGGGGGCGGCTTTTAAAGATAAATAATACAGAACATACGCATCTGATTGAGACATGTAGTTTTTAGAACATGGCGGAAGTTTTCCCAGTATTTTTCGTCATCGAATTGATAACTGAGAGGGCGGGGTAAAATAATTACCAAAAACTGGAATTCTTGTATAGGAATTCATGAAAACATTAGACCAGATGAATTTATTGTACGTTGTAAAGTTCTTTGTTCTAGGTGGAATTTAATGACCATGACAGACTACATACATTCTGTATTAGTGTTTGACATAATGCATGGTAGGTAAAGCTACGAAATTCAAGATGACATAAAAGAATATTAACACAATTCCTGGGAGAATTTTTTAAAACTTAAAACAGTGAAAGTTAAAGAGATAAAATTCCTTCTGAATCCATCAGATACCTTTATTTTTTCTTCTTCATTTCATTCGTTTCATCATCTAATCAGGGTAACTTGCTTCAGCATAACCAGCTGTTTTTTGAGAGAATTCGTGGGCAAGTTTAATGAATGAGGTTTAAGTGTAAGGTTGGCTCATATATAATATAGGGAAACCGCCTGGCAACGTAGCCTATGTTATTACTCTAGTTACGTGGTAATATGAAATAGAATACGGGTCACGATGGCATCTTTAGACCGATATCTCAATACTAATACTCATGTTGATTTAATGAAACGAGCTGCTAAACGTATTTCAATCGACCACAGCAGCACACCATCCTATTTTTGTGTTTACAATCCCTCTCTGTCCTTCTTCGTCTTACGTCTTTTCCTCCTCTTTGTTTTTCTTTTTCTTCAAGCAGTTACGAGATCGTGATATTAATAACGCTTGTTTAAGCATAATAGCCCCCGAGCTCCACTAATCAGCGGCCGTGGTCGGCGAGCAGCCCGCTGACGCCCCGTACATGACTCATCAGAGATCCGATGGAACCTGACGACCCGACAAAAATAGTCCTCCAAAATAACAACAATAAATTTAATGTGCGTGATATTATTAGGCCAACAATAGCATGGTGTGTATTATTATTTTTCCCACACGGTGAAAAGGAGAGGAATAGCCGGGGTTTATACCCCGATACACGCAGTCGGCTGGTTGGCGAAAGCATGATACCCTAAGAACAAAAGTACCCGTGTCTGCATCATTCTATGGGTGTCTGATCTTTTTCCTTTGAAGCTTGAGGTGAAAGCTGAGCCGGTGGGAATTTCGACGCTACTCATTCTTTAAGAACAAAACAAAAGAAAAATCATAGAGAGAGAGAGAGAGAGAGAGAGAGAGAGAGAGATTAGCACGAAGCACAACTAGAAATGTGAGACGATTTAACCTTTGGAACAATCTGTAAACAAAAAATAAATAAATAATTCTTGCAACTTTCTGCATCAAGCCACTACTCACCGATCTGTGAGCTCATTTCATCCTCTCTCGCACAGACGCAAACGAGTTCGGCCCCTGCCCGCGCGCGCTAATCTCCGAGATGAAGAGAGCTTGGGTTGCCTCAAGCATCGCCTGCCGTGGGCGCCAGTCCTTGTCACGACGGTCAGTCAGTCTGCTTGGCTACTCGTGACGTCACAGAGCAAATGGTCAACGCTCGATCAAGGACTGTGTCGATCTCTGAAAGTGTTGATTTTCGCCGTCTTCTTATTTCTCTGCGAAGCTCAAGCTAAAAATGGTATTTGTTCCAATATCCTTTCAACTCTGGCAGTGATACAGCTGAAATGTATTATCATTCAATATAAACGGAAAGCTTCATAGCTTAATAGTTTTAGTGTATGAGGGTAATGGTATTCCAAAAGCAATATGACCGAGTACTTGATGCGTAAACTAAGAATTTCATGGATTTTAATGATTATATATTTTCACGACTTTTCCTAGAAGAGGGTATTGCACAAAATCATGTAAAGATATCACCTGCGAAAATGTGCCTTGAATACAATATCACTATTTTATCAAAGTGATAGAATACATAGCGTTAATCTCGATGAAGTTTTGGAATACAAGGAATTGATTGCGATAAAGTTTGAGAATACATTTAGAATTGAATTCTCAACAACGTCTTCGTCAACTTAAGTGCATCCTTCTTGTTCTACCCATATGACTTATATGATCAGTTCTGAAGGCTTAAATGGTCTTTGTAAAATGACACAACCTGACATTAAACTCTCTTCTAAATCTTAAAATATTTGAGAAAATCCTCTGAAATGTCTTCCTCTTCATGTATTAAAGACTGTTCAGAAGAAAAATAAACATCTTATACCTGTCAATACGATTATAATGTAATGCGGATTATGCTCACACAGACATTATCTTATATCATACTGTTATAAGCGCTTTAACAAAAACGGCATATTGTAAGTAATCAATAAACATTAGGAAACTCTTTCAGGAGTTTGTTCATCATTTTATCAACGTATGATATTTTCATAATATCTCTTTTATTTCAATTTGAGTTCGCTCTTGAAATAAAAAAAAAGCACGTGTTTCACTTTTTATTCAATTATGTATTTTTCGATTGTCATTTTCCATTTAATAGCAAACAAGGTTCTTTTTGTTTCCTCTCTAAACCTGTTTCTCAAAATTTCTTTTAGATACTTTTTTAAAAATGAATTCCATAATCGTGGAACTCTCTAGGCATGCTCGATTTTGTCTTCTTCTTCTTCTTCTTCTTCTTCTTCTTCTTCTTCTTCTTCTTCTTCTTCTTCTTCTTCTTCTTCTTCTTCTTCTTCTTCTTCTTCTTCTTCTTCTTCTTCTTTTTCTTCTTCTACTGGTTCTCCTCCCCCCTTTTCTCCCTAAGTATACGATGATGCATTTTCCCTTTTACACAAACACACTCTTTTATAGATGATATGGATTTCTCGTCTGTTTATTTTTTTTCTCGAAATGAACATATTTTATCTACCCCCCCCCCCCCTCCCTCGCATCTCACCCCTCTTTCAATTTTCCCCTCTGCTCTTATTACTTCATAATCACACATCTGAACCCGTTCTCTCTCTCTCTCTCTCTCTCTCTCTCTCTTTCTCTCTCTCTATCAATCTTCCTCTCTTCCTCTCTTCCTTTTCAATTCTTTTTTCTTTCAAGCTATCAATCTATCTTTTTGTCAAACTATTTATCTACATGTATCTAGCTATCTATATTCTTATCTCTCTATCTATCCATCCATCTGTCTTTCCCTCTCTCCTTCCTCTTCTCACACTCAGTGAGATAGATTCCGTGTTTTAGTGCCAGCCATCTTCATATCGAGAATGGACCGTCTTCCGGTTTCAGGTCGGGGCCACTTAGTGAACGTGCCCTGCCTGGCCCCTCAACTTTAGGCTCAGGCCTGGCTGGCTGGATTATGTGAATGAGATGAGAGTCTAGAATAGAGATGGGAGGAATTATAGAGAAAGAGAGAGAGAGAGGGAAAGAGAGAGAGAAAGAAAGAGAGAGAGAGAGAGGGGGGAGGGGGAAATGTGTTTGTGGATGGGTGTGTGTTTTTATGTGTGTGTAAGTGTGTGGGTGGGTAAAATACATTGATAGATAGATAGATGGATAAAGAAAGAGAGAGAGAGAGAGAGATAGTAAGATGTAGAGACAGAAAGGACGAAAGAGATAATATGATATATTTAGAGAGAAAGAGAAAGAGAGAGAGAGAGAGAGAGAGAGAGAGAGGGAGAGTGGGAGGGAGTGGTAGTGAGTTTATGAGAGCATTATAGAGAGGATAGTAAGAGAGATAATGGTGAATTCAAATGGGATACAAAGAGACAGAAACAGAACAATTGAGAAATATTGACAATTACATCAAGATATGGGAGAATGTGCACTGGTGAAATCAAGTTTAATAGAAGAAAAAATAGAACATGAGATCAATTGTGAATTTTTGTCGAGGTATTAGCAGGTGGGCGGGGCATTAGCAGGTGGGCGGGGCATTAAAGTAGATTGACAAGAATGTCATTTAATTAAAACGAATCTTAATTTTTCAAAACAATTTTTACGTCAACAAAAATAATAAATAAACAGAATGCGAAAATGAACAGGAATGTGCATGGTATATACCATAGTATTAAATATAATTTTATTTTGCGAAGAAAATAAGATACTGAAGAGGAAATATGATTAGGAAATGAAATACTAGAAACTGAAAATAAAGAAAACCATATCTTTCATCGAAATGATGAGATTATACAAAAAGAGATGACGAAAATGGACAGAATAAATCTGAAGGCCTAAAAGCGCACTGGCTAGATAGAAAAATTGCCTCTTAGTTGTATAAAATGGCATGCCAATCCATTTTATCGTTCCATTAAACGATTACATATAATCTTCGCCTTGGTAAGAAATACCTAAAACCTATAATATTCCGTAAAACCTGCAAGATAAGGAGGCATATCGTCATATTTCTCTTCAATCTGACTAAAGTCTAAGTTTGAATCCAAATACCGGGGTCCATTTCGAACTTATTTTTCTCTTCAACGAAAATAAACACTGACTGTGAGGTTAGTGCCCGAAACAAAAAAGATGCATTATTGTTATGTTCCTTTAAAAGTATTTAGGCTTATAGACTGGATTACATTTATGCCGTACGAGAATAGGAGTTTTGTTTCCCAAGAACAGGTACAAAGAGATGAAAGAAAGAACAACAACAAAACAAAAACATACGGGATGAAGGAGATGAGAGGGATTTAGATAAGAATACGAAATGAAAATATTTGTGAGAATCTTGAATAAATGGTGAGCTGTACTTTTTCAAATATGATAAAAAAAAGGTTCCGAAAATTATTTTGTTTATATTGTTTTAGTATATTAGGTTTTCTTTACCGTATATATTTTGTTATAAATAGTGAATATCATATTTCATTACACAACACATTTGTTACCGACCTACGCCAACACGCTTGTGTATTGTACATGTATGTATTATACATATTATCATTATAAAGCATGCAAGTTTTTATCTTAAGTAATGAGAGCGAACTTCAACTAAAACTAAAATTAATCGAAATAATAAATTCATGTAGCTGCTCTCTGTTTTAAAACAAAACCTATTTCGTAAAACATATTTTGTATTAATTATATTGCATTATATAGTGAATTATATTATATCATATTAGATTGAATTACATTATGTTATATTATATTATATTGTATCACATTATATTGTATTACATGATATTATATCATGTTGTATCATATTATAGCATATTATTTCATTTTAAATCATATTATATCATAACTTATCATAATACAATGTCGATGTGCTATATTAGTGCCCTTTTGTGGGGCATTAATCCTCAATACTGTCATTTATGAATTAAGGGCGTAGGTCCCCTAGTTGATAAGAATAGTAGCATACACATGCTTTAGCAGTCACGCAAAACACACATTGTCAAATTATTATTCAAGAAATTTTGAGAATGTATACTATTATCTAGATCTATTATTTTTAAATTATTTTAAAATAATTCCATAAATTGGGGTAAAACAAAAATATTCCAACTTTATGAGCGACAGTGTAGCATTAATCGTGGAGCGTATCTGAGCTTTAAAAATCTTGCACTTGGGAGGGAGAGGTAATGAAAAAATAATTAAAAATTACAATTCTTTGAATCGATAAACAAGTCTAGACGCAATAAAAAGCTGTTTGGGATGGTAATACCATTATTAGGATGAATACCCCCCAAAATAGTACTTATGATGAACCATAAAGAAAAAACGCTTCTGCTACTGGCTTATATCATTTCCCATGTCTACTTTGGAATGCCATAATCAGTAATTTTCGGTTTATTCCTGACGTTTCTTCGCGTCATTATTCCCCCTTCTAAACTCCTCCTCTCTTTCTCCATACCCTTCCCTTTTTTGTATCTGGCTCCTGGTACTATGTCACAAGTTTATTCACACGTTTTGTTTTCTCATGTCTACATTTAAACTCTCAATTCTGACGATTCTCAGCAAGAAATTCTTGTAGTTTGCACGAAGGAAGCCTTCTAAGTTCAATTTCTTCTGGGGTAAATGGCAAGGATTTAAAGCAATCTCGAAATGGGTCAATATTTTGTATCATCATTTTCCTTTGGTTCTTCTAAGAACCGCTCCAAATTTAACTCTCCTTTTGTTTCTGACATACCTCTCTGAAATGATTTGTCTTTCGTTGTTGCTTTCCCTTTTTGGGCAGCGCCGTAATTAGGCCTTTATTTTGTATGGTAGAATAGAACTTCAATTTTGGGTTTAATCCGAGATGCTGATTGAAGATCAGTGACAAGGCTAGTTGCTCTTATCCTTTTCCATGGAAGATGGATGCCAGAGAGGGTGTGGACTGATTCGAGAGTAGAACCCCACGAACTTGACGATTTCCCATCAAAAAATATGAAATAGAAGAAGAAAAATATTTTATCATGTTAGGAAAAGTAAAAATGGGGATATAGATAAATATAGAAAGATAGATGTTCATAAAATAATAAAAATCGAAATTTATGTAAGTTTATATAATTATGTTGAATAATTACGTGGTTTTATCAGATTTATAGTTGTATGAATTGAACCGAAAATGGAGAAGGAGGCGGAGGAGAAGCTGAAGAAGAAGAAGGAGGATGCTGAAGAAGAAGAAGAAAGAAGAAGAGAAAAAAGAAGAAGAAGAAAAAGAAGAAGAAAAAGAAGACGAAAAAGAAGACGAAGAAGATAAAGAAGACGAAGAAGAAGAAAAAGAAGAAGAAGAAAAAGAAGACGAAGAAGAAAAATAAGACGAAGAAGAAAAAAAAACGAAGAAGAAAAAGAAGACGAAGAAGATAGAGAAAACGAAGAAGAAGAAAAAGAAGAAGAGGGGAGAAGCAGAAGGACAACAACAGCAGCAACAGCAACAATACTAGAAGAAGGAGGATGGGAAGGAGACCTAAAATGTATCATATCGCCAAATGTTTAAAAGGTGATGTTGTTTTATATATTAGTGTTGAATGCAAATGGATATAGAGAGAAAGATTATCATTATCACAATCCTTATCATTATCATTATCAGTAACACTAGCATTATCATTATCATTTATCATTGTCAGTATCATTGTCAGTATCATTACGATTTTCATCATTTTCATTATCATTATCTTATTATCAGTATCATTGTCAGTATCATTACGATTTTCATCATTTTCATTATCATTATCTTATTATCATTATCATTATCTTATTATCATTATCATTATTATTATCATTATCATTACCATTTATCATTGTCAGTATCATTAAAATTGTCATAATTGTCATTATCATTATCTGATTATCATTTATCATTGTCAGTATCATTAAATTGTCATAATTGTCATTATCATTATCTGATTATCATTATTATTGCCATTGTCATTGTCGTTCTCAACCGACCTTGGCAATGTCATTGAAAAAAACTTTACCAGTTGTTCACAAATTGTCGATATTTGCTTTCCCCCAGCATAACAGAATAATACATGTACACAGGTAAATAAAGCTCGTCAATGATGTAGGGCCTCCACGGAAAACAGTATTTAACTACTGATGGGGCCACCCTACTAAAAAAAAGACTTATAAATAAATAAATAAAATAAATAACTGCGCGGATAAAGGGCATTAATGAAACGACGTTGACAATGAAGACAACGACAATGACGACGATGAAACAGATTCCATGGCAAGGGTGAACAAAGAGGTTTGGAGTGTAAGTGAGAGGAAAGTATATGCGAGAAACAGTTATGATTTCATAGGACTTTCTCTTACAACTGTATATTTAGCATTGTTGTTTGGAATAATTTTACCCCCTCCCTCTCTTTCTCCCTCCCTTCCTCCCCCCTCTCTCTCTCTCTCTCTCTCTATCTCTCCCCCCTCTCTCTCCCCCCCTCTCTCTCTCTCTCTCTCTCTCTCCTCTCTCTCTCTTTATTTCATTTTGTTGTCTTTTGCATTATTTTATCGACATGGCAAAATCATATCGTGTCAATTATTTCATGTCAGGCTTGTTCCGACTCTCCCCACACTATTACATACATACTAAAAACGAATTCCCTTTTCTTTCTTTTTTGGGGATGACCTTTATGTTTGAAGGAGGATTCGAATCAACGTTGAGCTGTAGATAGTTAAGCGCACGGTTAGGGGCAGTGCGCACTCAAGGTAGGGGTTGTGCACCACATCGTCTAAGATGCGGGCAACCTCATTACTGGCAATATGGATGTTCTATTTCTTTATGTCGTTGGTGAGATGATTTCGGTATTGGAATAAGGGGAGAGCCCATTGGCATTTATCGACTGGTCGGGTATATTGGTGAGAAAGGATTACAGCACATAGAATGAGAAAAATGGGTGAGGGGGGATAAGAGCAAGCCAGGAGACTAGAGACTACTTGGAAGAAGAAGAGGAGAAAAAAATAGTTCGGTGATAATTATGACTTGGTCTGAGATGGGAGAGAAAATCGAAGTGGTTTTATGATGAGAAAAAATACAGAAGGAGAGATAATGGATTAAGACAGGAAAAGGGGAGAGAAATCAGAAGGGGGAAATTGAAATTGAGAGAGTGACAGAGAACGAAGGGAGAAAGTGAGGAGGAAAATGAGGAGGGGAGGAGATAGAGAGAGAGAGAGAGTTAGATCAGGGGAAAGAGAGAGAGTGAGAGAGAGAGAGAGAATAACAACATTTATTTTGAAAGGGATACGTTGTACTGAAACGTAAAGAAAGAAATGTTTAGGGGAGGGGATGTGATGTGGTGAAGAGGGTGAGATGAAGGAAGGGGAGACGCATGGCGAGAAACAGAATAATATATGTAGAGAGAGAGAGAGAGAGAGAGAGAGAGAGAGAGAGAGGGGGGGAGTCCAACAGAGAAGGGTTAAAGTATTTTCAATTCCCTGAGTCAAAATCTTATCTCTCTCCTTTTCTCTCTCTCTCTCTCCCTCTCTCTCTCTCTCTCTCTCTCTCTCTCTCTCTCTCTCTCAGTTTATGTGTGTTTATGTGTGTCCTTGTGTGTTTGTGTTGGTGTTTCTCTGTTACTTCCCCCCTCCACCTTGCTCCTCATTTCCCATTATAATTATCTCTGCCCCCCCCCCTCTCTCTCCAATCCTCCTCTCTCTTCTCCTTTTCTCCTCTCACCCTTTCCCTCACACACTCCACCCCATTCTGTCTCTCCTCTCCTCTCTCTTACTAACGCCTCATTTCCAACCGTTTTTTTCCTTTTCGTTAGACTTGAATTTGGGGGTGATTTCGTCGGGTAAATCATAGTTATCGATCGAGTAAAAGCGACCCTGTAGGGTATCCTTATAACGTGAGGGACGCCGAGGGTTTTTCATTTCTTCCCATCTCTTTCTTTTCTTTCCAAATCTTCAAATACACTTTGCATGCTGAATTTGTAGAGTAGTTTTTCATATCAGAGGCAAAATGACGTGGACAAAAGGATGTCAAATGAAAACATCATTAGATAGACTAATATAATGACCTAATAATGCATGTATACCTTTGAAAATATAGATGGAATGGTCCCACCTTATGCATTAGTGAATAATCACGTCAAAAGTAATGGATGTTCTTTCATGAATTATATTTTCAGTTTTTTCAGTTTCAGTTTCAAGTTTTTTATTTCTGCATTTTCCATAAACAATAACAAAAATAACAATGAATACATTTTAGCAATATAATGATAAGTATACAAGTAGTAATTCATATAAATAAATAAATATAAATAATCAATAGTACAATTAATCGTATTTGAAAAGAAAGAAAAGGGGGAGATGCAGAAGACCGATATCGTAAGCAGAGCTTGAAATGATACCGCCTTACAAAAGAAGGAGAGGAGACAGGAAGAAAGAGCGGTGAAGAGAGTGCTGTGCAAAGTGAAGAGTGCACTGCGCGAGCTCCTCAATCTATCAAAATAATTTCCTTTTTATATACAAATAAACAATGAATATTAAAACAAAATACATGTAGTATATTATGACCAGAATCTAATTTTCATACCTTATCAATAAATATTCTTTCATCTTCACTTTAAGAGAAACAAGTGTTGTACATAATTTTAATGTTATAAGCAAGGAGTTCCACACATCGGGTCCATTGTGTCTTATTGATTTTTGTGCCAAAACAATTTTAGGGTTAGTTAAATGAAAATCCATAGAGTGCCTCGTGGGGTACGATGTACATTAACATTATGAATATAAAAATCATGAAAGGACTTAGGAAGTAAGTTGGAGACATATTTATACATAAAAATAGCTGTTTGAAAAATGTGCATATCAGTTACTTTGAGAGTTTTTCAATGTTTTAAAAATAGGTGTAGTGTGTGCTAAATAATCAAGATTGTGTACAAATTCGTAGAGCTTTCTTTTGTAAAAGTTCAAGTGAATTAATTTTAGTTTTACAACAGTTTCCCCATACGATATTACAATAATTAATATGCGAAAGTACAAAAGCATTATAAATCATAAAAAGAGATTTGGGAGTTAGTAATAATTTCAATTATATAATATTCCAATGTTCCTAGAAACCAGCGTTCAATATATTATGTATATGATCGGACCAAGTTAAATTAGAATCAATGGTTATCCCAAAAATTTGACAGAATTTTTTCTAAAAGCAAAATATCATTAATATATAATCTACAATTTACTTTTGGTGAATGAACATTTCTAAAGTATATAAAGTTTGTTTTAGTAAAATTTAAGATAACTTATTAGACCTAAACCAAACATATATTTAGATAATTCAACATTTAAGATTGACGTAAGTGTGTCTAAATTTGTATGAGAATAAAATACATTAGTGTCGTCTGCATACAATATAAATGTTAAAAGTTTAGATGATTTTATTGTTTTGTTCTATTGAGAAAAAAAACACACACTTCCACCTGTGAATTATGGGCATGTATTTAAAAATTATTACATAACTTTCATTAACAAAAATTTACAATTTTCCCGATTGGTCGTACATTTGGTAACATTAACCCTTTCTGATCATGCGCAGATTGCGTCTCAGAATCGTTAATATTGGTAGCATGGTGTGTGCTTTTAACTATATACACTGTATTGGGTACTCGTTCAAAAAAAAAAATTAGTGGAGGTATTGGTAATAAGGCACTAACTAATTATGATACATTTTGATTTAATCTTCAAGAAATACGGAACTATCCAATATCTATTCAGCCATACCATCATTTGTATTAAATAGTACCATATTCAAATACGACTTCCTCAAAAAAAGTTATAAATGAAAGAAGAAAAAAGGACTGACATGAGATACAGGGGTGAGAGATAAAGAGAGAAAGAGAGAGAGAGAGAAAGAGAGAGAGAGAGAGAGAGAGAGAGAGAGAGAGAGAGAGAGAGAGAGATGGTGCAATGTTTATACTGCATTAATAATTATCATTCCTATGCCTATAGAGCTAGCCTATACGAA